>JAPEIY010000027.1:6459240-6470403 GCA_026122135.1 Cathorops aguadulce | reverse complement strand
TATTCTGAATAAAATATGGAATTTTGAAACTTCCACATCATTGCATTCCGTTTTTATTTACAATTTGTACTTTGTCCTAACTTTTTTGGAATCGGGGTTGTAAATCCAAATGGGGATGATGATGATGATGATGATATCAACAGAAATGGGATATGGGTTGGGTCAGGTCAGGTAAAGAGATGGGATAAAAGTATAATATGTATCAAAATATCAAAATCAAAGATCACACTGTAAATACAGTCCCTGTGTGACTTTCTAGTAGGTGCTTTCCTGCGAGGATGGAGCTATTATTAGTGAGGCCCTATGACTGTTAGCCCTGTGTGTCAGATTACAGCTTGCTGTATCTGGACTGGTGTAGCACCTGCTACTAGCTGTAACACTCTCTTAAGCTTAGCATAGGGTACAGTACAGCTAAACTGTATAAAAAGTCCCATACATGATGTTGTTTTTTGTGTGTGTGCATTTTTTATAATAAAAAACCCACTTATTTTTAGTGGTGTCACTTGACGTTGACGCTACGTGGAAGCAGATTGAAGCTGAGGCCGATTTTCTTTTACAGTTTCATGGTGTTAGTTGAGTGGGCTGGACTTATCCCAGTGCTGAGTGACCTGACTGGACGAAGGATCAGTGTAGCACACCGAAACGCAGATGCCCTGTTGGAGCTTCATCTTCAGCTCTGTGGTACAGTACATATCTTCTCTCTGTGTTCTGTTGCTTTGAGCAGTGGGTGCGCTACTCCATTCAAAATGGCCTGATACACTATAGCGCCAAATGGCAAGTACATATCAAACGAATGATCAATGATTTTAAATTGGATGGCAAATATGAATTCATATGATTGGAAATGTTTCAGTTCTGGATCAGCCCGTTTAAATGGAGTCTACTTTCTGCACTGGAACTCAACGCATGCTCAATGGGATTGGATTCATTTGATCATTGTACCACTGCTGCTGAGAACTTTCCCACAGTTAGATATGTACTCTACATGATCGTAAAATAAAAATGGAATAAAGTAGATTCAAGTAGGTTATTCAGAAGCGCTCCGAATTTTTGGTAAAGTGTAAAGTGTTGGAAATCTAGACCTAATATGATCTTTTCCTAATACTATAGAGTTAGCATCCCTGTAGACTTGTAGCATACGCCCAATAGCATGTCACATTTCATACAGAAGTGCTAACAATACGTTTTTATCAAAGTGATATTAGAAATACCTCTTCATTTCATGCTTTTCTGCTCATTTGTTTTTGATCTTTTCAGCTCCAAAACCACTTATGGATTTTGGATGGCGAAGATGGAGCGATGCTGCATTTCTAAAACACAAAGGCAGTCCAACACCAGTTAAAAAACAGTACCCTGCGCTTGGAGCAAGACAATGGACAGCTGGGTTCTCGAGGGAGGCAGCTACTCATTCCTCCCCAGTGTTCCAAGTAACTTCAACCTGCAGCACTTGGATGGGCCCAATCGTGTAGAGATCTTCGACATCACTAGTATCCCCAGCCACCGTAGCACCATATCTGAAACGGCTTGCCTTTGTGATATTTTTGGGGATGACTGTGAATCTCCGTCTCTCTCCAGCAGCCCGGCTGCTGCGTCTTTTCTGAAAAAGGACGTTGATGAGCCAGGAGAAGATGCGAATGATTCATCAGGTTCTTACCATACAGCTAATGGTTCGGACCATCTAACTGATGGGAGTGATACATTTGAGGACTCAAAAGACACAAAAGATTTTCTTTTATCTGAGTCTGAGGACTCAAACACACCAGCAAGTGATTTAACCTTGCCAAATGACAACAGTGAAGTTACCTTTGCGAATGGCTCACACAAGCCAACAAGAAACTGGCAAGAATCTCGTTTGTCTCAGGACACCATCCTAGAGCAAGTTGAGAATTCATCTGACCAGCAGCTAATAATGTCAACGTCTGAATTTAGAGACACTAATATTAGAGTAACTGGTTCCACACTGGAGATAATCTCTCCTGATCTCTTGTCTGCAACCAAGGGTATTAGAGACCAGGATCATGCTACCTCGTCTGAGCTGAGGGAAACCGATTCAACAGAGGAGATAATTACTCCTGACCTCAGAGGTATAACGAAGAACAGGGATGCGTCTTCATCTGAGGAAAAGGGAAATGATTCAACAGAGAAGATAATCAAACCTGACTCGTCACTTAAATACAGTTGTATAACAGAGCAGAGCCAAACGACCACATCTGAGGTAAGGGAAACTGATCCAACACAAGATTATAAACCTTATAAACAGAAAGAAAGCGCATTTTCAGAAAACCAAGATTCAGCCGAGTCGGTTAGTAACTTGACATTAGAAGAATATCCTAAAGAGAATGATGATCTAAGCTGCTCTGGTGAGGAAGAAGAAAACATCTCGCTTGTTCGTGAAACGGTAAAAAGTGACTCTTCTGTTGTTCTGGATAACTTTTCAAATGACTTTTCCCATCTCCAGAAGACAGGTCTTGATCCTTCTGCAAAAGATACAACACATGATTGGAGAGAAATGTCAGCTCCAGTGGAACATGAGGATGAGGATGTACCAAATAGATCAGCATACATAAGAACATTTCTATGTGATGATGAAGCAGGACTGTCAGATTTGGAAGACCCTAACACTGTACCTCCATCTACCCATGTTAATGATACAGAAATAGACGTAGCATCTATACCTCAACACATCAATATTTCTTCTGAAACAAAAGAAACAGTAATATTTCCTGAGCAGAGAAGTGCGTCATCCTTTTCAAACACACCAGAAGGACTGATATCATGTGTGAGTAGTGGGTCATGCGCACCCTCTGGTTCTTCACTAGATGTTAACTCTTTAGATCCACCAATAATTATACACTCTCCCATGGATTTCACGATCTGCCCTTCACCAGAACCCAAGAACGAGATTTGGTCAGTTGGACCAGAAGATCTAGCATTCACGCCTGAGAGCCCAGAAAGAGATTATAGACTTACTCCTACAGACAAAGATTCTGTTTCCTCATTTGATTCCAAACTATGTCTTACACCTGAGCCAAGAAGCATTACTTCTACACCAGAAAACAGACAAAATGTATTTAAACAAGAATTGAGTCCTACAGCTTCTTCACTAGAACTGAGATCTGCGAGTTGTTCTCCTGAATTTAAAATTATGCAGTGTAGCTCCCTGACTCAACACTCACCTCAAATTGAGAAAAAAGCACACCAAAATGGCTTTTCATCCCCAAACCCGGTCCTAGCACACACCCTTGATGCAGATGGAAAAATACATACAGAAAGTTTTCTGTCAACAACACTTCCTACAAAGAAAGATCCAGACATGACTATTCCAACTATCTACGACCTTTCAACACAGGGAGGTATATCTAGTCCATCAACAACTTTGCCAAGAGATACAGTGTCCCCTGATCTAAACGGAACAAGATATACTGATAGCCTTACAGGTATGTCAGATATACTCCCCACAAAGGAGATTACAAATATGGCTATCTCATCTAACTTTTCATCAATGGACATGTGCATAATTAGTCCACATTCAACTATAAGTATACCGAGAAGTACAGAATCTCCTGATGTACACGAAATAAAATCTATGGAAAGTTCTATTTCAACCATACCTCCTGCGAATGAGATAACAAACATGGCCATCTCACCTGTCTCCAACCTTTCATCAACAGAAGAAGGCATGTCTAGATTACCATCAACTTTAAATATACCAAGAGATACAGCATCTCCTGATGTAGTGGAAACAAGATCCACTGAAAGCTCTATGTCAGCTGCACATCCCACAAAGGATATTGAAAATGTGTTCCGCTCACCCCTTGTACAGCCTTCATCAACAGAGGGAGGCATATCTAGATCACCATCACATTTAAGTGCACACAGAGACACCGCATCTCCTGATGTAGATGGAATAATTGGTGTGAAAAATCCTGCATCGACTACAATTCTCACAAATGAGACTACAGTTACGGCTATCTCACCCTTCTCCAACCATTCACCAATAGTATCAAATATAAGTATACCAAGAGATGCATGGTCCTCTGATGTAGAGGAAACAAGATGTGCTCAAACCTTGTTGTCAACTATGCTTCCCATAAAGGATATTGAAAATGTAGTCATTACACCAGTCACACACATTCCATCAACAGAGGGAGGTATGTCTAGATCAACGTCAACTTTAAGTATGCCAAGAGATACGATGTCCCCTGATGTAGAAGGAACAAGATGTGTGGAAAGTTCTATGTCAACCATACCTTCCAGAAATGATATAACAACCACGGCTATCTCACCTGTCTCCAACCTCTCTTCAACAGAGGGAGGCATATCTAGACCATCATCAAATTTAACTATACCAAGCAATACAGCATCTCCTGATATAGATGGAATAAAATTTATGGAAATTCCTACATCAACTACAGACCTTACAAATGAGATGGCAGACATGGCCAACTCACCCATCAACCTTTCATTAACAGAAGGCATATCTAGACCACCTTCAAATGTAAGTATACCAAGAGATACCACATGCCTTTATCTAGATGAAACAAAATACATGGAACAATCAAATGAAATTCCCACAAATGAGACTACAAATATGGCCATTTCTCCCATCTCCAAATTTTCATCAACAGAGGGAGGCATATCTAGACCACCATCAACTTCAAGTATATCAAGAAATACAGTGTTTACTGATGTAGATGGATTAAGATGTGTAGAAAGTCCTATATCAACAATACTTCCAACAAATGAGGCTCCAAATATGGATATCTCACCTGTCTTTAATAGTTCACCAACTGAGGGAAGCCTATCTAACCCACCACCCCTAAGTATACCAAGAGATACCATGTCCCCTGATGTAAAGGGAGCAAGATACACTGAAACGTCAAAAGAGAATCCCACAAATGAGATTACAAATATGGCCAATTTGTTCATCTCCAATGTTTCATCAACAGAGGGAGGCATATCTGGACCATCGTCAACTTTAAGCATACCAAGAGATGCTATGAGCCTTGAGATAGATGGAAAAAGATATGTGAAAAGTCCTACCATACCTCCCACAAATGTTGCCATCTCACCTGTCGACAATGTCTCTTCAACAGAGGGAGGCCTATCTAGACAACCATCAAATTTGAGTATAGCAAGAGATACTACGTCCCCTAAAATGAGGTATCAATCACTGGACAGAATCAATGATCATCTACCAGCACCAGAAATGTGCATACCCCTGGAATACAGAGATAATCACCTTTCAACCACAGTCAGTCAGAAGGTGGATCTTCCATCAAGGGTACCAGGTGATGTAGGTCAAATAGATGATACTAGCTACAAAATTTCCCTTAAAAACTGCAGTCCACCTCAGGATGATTGTACAGACATTGCTTCAGTACCTTGCAGACAAACTGACAAAGTAAGTGAGCCACCTGCTCCCAAATTATCTGTAAAACAAATAAAAGAAAGTTGGGAAAGGATGAATGAGAGCATTTTAAATTCTCTGAATCCATGGCAAACACCCAAAAAGATTTTAACGGTGCCTACTGCAAAGGAAATAAAGACTGGTAATGATAGTGGAAGAGAAATGTTGGAAAGAGAATCAGCAGGTCGTGAAAAAACATTTGGGCAGATAGCTATGAGACCTGGGGAAAGCCCCAGTGTTTTACATAGCAACAATCATAGCATGTATGAAGGACAGTCATGCAAGACCAAGGGGTGGAGTGGGGAAAGGGTGATACAGGAGGAGCATACATTAGGAAAAGGGGTGGGGAATATAGCAGAGGGTAGTTACAGAGGGGAACAGGTTGAGCTGTCATTCAGCACCAGGAATAGAAAAGGGCCTGCAAACCACAGCCCTGCTCCCTCAAGCCGAGCCCCAAAGTCTGGAATTCCACCTCGCTATTTTGAGTCTCCCCTGCCAACTCGGCGGCAACAGAGTCTTCTCAGAGCACAGAACTTACAAAAAGAGAGCAAGATCGGTGCCAAGAAGGTTCGTTCAACTTCTCAAAGCCTTCAAAGTGGTGCTCGTCATCGTTCTTCAGAATGTACTAGCGAGACTTCCAGTATGGGAAGTGAATTTGATGATGCAGACAGTGAAGTGAAGTGGTTCACAGACCAGGCCTTCAGGAGCCTATCCAGCCCTCAGGTGGACTATTTGGATGTCTACAGCTCTAGCTGCGGGTCATCTATAAATGTTTCACAGCCTTCTACAATGGACAGTCCAGGTTCTGCTACATGGATTTCCTACACAGATTTGCACGACATGCTACAGGAAAATGATGATGTTTTATGTCGTACTTCTTCATTTTTACCCCACGGTACACTAGACCCAGCAAAGCATTTTGAGATGGGTAGTTTTGAATGCGTTGATGTAGCAGTGGAGAGCAAGGAGGAAACCAGTAGTGGAAAAAGGACAGTCCCAAAAAGACGGATCCAATTTAAGAGGCACAACATTGATGAACAAGAATCTCCTGAGAATGAAGGAAAAGCTATGGATTCACTGTCCACACAGACCTGTTCAAGGGACACATTTGTTCGTCAACATAGTACCCCAGCATCAATGCAGGAAGATCTGGTTCAAGGTGAACATGAAATTCAAGCTGGTAAGAAGATGCTCCAGAAGTCTACATCTTTAGATGAAAGTTCACCCAAGAGTAAAATGGCTTCCAGCATTATCAAAAATGTTCTTTCAAAGAAAATGGATACTGCTACCAAAGAATATTCAAGAAGTGAACCATGTGAGAATAAAAACAAACACATTGGAACCCTCTCTGGAGGGGATTCAAGGAATGCAGAAGGGCAGAATTCCAGCCTACCTTCTGAATACAGTTTGTCCTTTGAGGACTTTGGAGGCAAAGAAGAAAGAAGCACTTATCCTCAGAAGAGGAGCTGCAGGCCCAAGGTTCCCCCCAAGCCAGTCTTCAAAGCTAACTGTCTACCTCCTAACAGCAACTCTGCAAGTGTGGCGATTCAGTGTAAAACCTCAGTGAAGGATCAGATAAGACCCATAATGGTTGGTGCCTTTGAAAGCAAAACATCTAAGAAACAGATCTTTGGGAACAGTGAGAAGGAGGCAAGTAAGGTCAGAGAGGAATACAGCAGTGACTCAGGAAGTACCATTAACCGGTCCCCAACCTGTACTGCAATTTGTGTTGCAAGCACACAGAGACGAATGACAAACAGTGACAGCAAATACCCCATGACACCGGAAACCCATAAACAACAGGAGGGCAGTAGCAGTATGTTCTTGTCAAAAGTCCCTGGAATCACACTCAAGCCTTGTACCATCAAGGATAAAAACAAGTCTTCCTTGAAGGCATCTCTCTGCCCTGAACTGGAAATATCCAAAGACACCAGATGTGAACCTCTGTTAGGGTTAGAGGAAACACCTGAAGAACAAATGAGGCTCAAAACAGGGGTTGAGGCAGACACTGGCGAGGATAATGAAAAGAACAAGGCAAAATCTGTTATACATAAAGTAAGGGATGTCAGAAAGCTGGTAAAAAACACCTACAACCTGTCCTTCAAAGCCTCAAATACCACTCTCCATGTAAAGGATGTAGTGCCTGAAAAACAGAAGGGAATGCAACCAGAGAATCCTCATCCTTTGCAGATTGAATGCAAAGCTATCAGCTGCAAAGGCAAGTCAGCATCTTGCAATACATCAACCACCCAACAAGATATAGCACATACTACTGACAAATCAAAGATGCCACAAATGGATTCACCAAAACGAAAGGATGAAGGTATTACAAAAATAACAGCCAAGGGTTCCTTGCCAAACATTCAACATTCTGACGTGGATTTGTTTGTTGGTTTGGATAAACGTAACAGCATATCTCCATCTGGTAATTGTGAGCGGAGTAAAAAACTAGAAATGCCTTCAAGGCCATCAAGTAAGGAAACATCAACATTAGTATTTCTGCAGGATAGCACACCCAAGTCTGTGCAGAAGCCAACAAGCCCTGCTTCCCCCGAGGTAAAACCTGCTAACAGTAGCCATTCTGTGTCAATGCTACGGAAAGAAAAGGGGATGCAAGCTGACATTGGAGTTTGTGATGTCCTGAGTGAAGGAGTGGGTGCTAAACCTAAGCATATCAACAGGCTAGAGGTCCCCTTACAGATCTATGCATCAGAGGGAACATCAAGTGAATCCCAGAAAGTGAAAAAAGATGCTGATTTACCTCCTGAACAGAATATATCCTTAAACAGTGGTCTACAGACAAGAGAAGGTAACTTGCAGGTTAGGAGTTCTCCAGAACTTAAGGAAGTGAGAGTACTTCCCAGTGGAAAAGAGGGAGACAACCAGAGTCAAGGAGATTTGTTACAACCTCCAAAAGAACAAGAGATTGCAGTTGCTGCATCAAGCAAGGCAGAGGTAAGAGCACTTTCTAGTAAGACAAAAATTCATGGAATGCCAGTAACATCATCTAAAGAGATCGAGTTACCCATTCAAGTGAGGTCAATATCCAGCGACAGACCAAAACCATCTGTACTGCCTAAACCGTGCTGTAAACAGCCATTTGCAGAAATTAGGTCAACATCAACCGACTTTCCTAAAACAGACACCACTCCAACAGCATCTATTTTAAAAGAGCAAACACATTTAAAGAGTGATGTTAAAATAATTGAGACATCAGCTACAGTGATACACAATGAGCAATCCACCAACACTGCATCAAGCAACACCAAAATATTAGCTGTGTCAGCTGTGTCCAGCCACAAACCTCAAACTATCCCAACGACGTCAAGTTCTGCACAGAAATCAACAGCCTCAACAAGCAGACAAGAGGTATCTATCACTTCAGTGCAAAACTCCAGCAACCAGCAAAAGCAGAACATTCAAGAGAAGGTGACAGCAGCAACTTCTTGTGCATCTAACCTTACCAATCAAACCTTACCTTATCAAACCTTACCAACTGTTTCACAAGCCAATACTTACATGCAGCCTACAGTGACAGCATCATCTAATAACCAGTTACAAACAGATAACTTTCACTTTCCTACATCAGATGATCCACCCAGCTATGACGAACGAGAAAGTTTTAGCCCCTTGCATCTTTCTGATTTGCCCCCAAGGAGGAAGAACAGATACCATCCTACTACCAAACATTCTCTTTGCTCCTGTACATCATGTTCCCACCCTCAATTTGGCCAGCCCTATCATGGCTCACAAAACCAGACACCACCAGCCCCTCATTCACCAGGTCAGGTGATTTCATGTCCAGGTGTACCACCACAGGCCCAGGTCCGTCCTCATCAGTGCAGACCAGATGGCCAAGCCTCAAATTACCCATCTGTCTCACCGAAAACTACAGTACAACAGGCTCCAGCCATGATTCAGCCCATCCACCACTCTCATACCTGCCCTGCACCAGCCATACAACCATATGGTAATGAGCAACAGCAACCTTCTACTCAACACACGGACAGACATTCAGGTAATCAACGTTCACCACAAGTTCCAAGTGGCGCAACATATCGGGAACACAGTCGTTCACCTAATATAGCTCCTTTGGACCCTAGATCCCAGTTTTTCAATCCACAAGAACTACCACCAGCTTTTGGTCATGAATATGGGAATGATGGTCCTGGGGGTGGAGGTGTATTGTACCCAGAAAATACAAGTGGGCTTGGATATGGTCAAAGCCCCCGTCGTGTACTTCTAGATCCTGAAACTGGGAAGTATTTCTACATTGAAGTGCCAATGCAGCCAGTGAGAAAAATGCTGTTTGATCCAGAAATTGGCCAATATGTGGAAGTTCTCATACCACAGCAGGCTATGCCCAATTCTAGCATGTATCCTCCAACTGCTGCTCCATACCAGGGTCCATACCATGGTCAAGGGTTATATGCATCCCAGTACCTCCCCTATACGATGCCACCCCATCCTCAGCCTGCCCAGCAGCCACGACATCCAGAGCCCTCAGTTCCAACATCACTCCATCAAAACACCATGGGATATGGAAGCTCAGGAAGCCAGGCGCCAAAATCAGACGTAAAAGGACATCCGTCGCTGGATCAGAGTTATTTAGAGAGCATGTATTACATTCCTACCGGGATGAATGCAAGCCCAAATTCTACCCCTTCAGACTGCTACCACAAACCAGCAACAAGTATGCCTGCTACTGGTGGCAGGAGGGCATGAAACCGTCCTAGATTTTGAATTTGCATTGTGTGGTACTATGCAAGCTTTTAGAGTAAGGTTACCAGGAGCTTGTGACAAATTACACCCAGTAAAATTATACTGAAATCAATGCCAATGTAAAAATACCAACAGTACTGTATGAAGCAATGTTCAAGAACATGAGCATGCCCTTCTTTCTAGCGCAAACTCCTTCCCAATCTATACATCAAAAGTAGCCCAGCGGTGGAAGAAATGTTTTAATTTGTTATATGATCTATATAGTGAGTTTTTGAAGAGCTAATGCTAAAAAAGAAATATGTGCTATGCCTACTTACAGTGCTAGTCATCACTCCATTTGACTGAGCTGGTGACCAAAATACAATTTTAATATTTTTCTATAAACATGCCGATATTGCGTTTCTTTCCAAACATTATATGTCAGTACGGTTCATCATAGTAAGCTTCCTTGAACACAACCCCATTAAAAAGAGTTTTGTTGCATGTAAAATATCAGGTATATTTGCATTTTAGTGCATTATGAGCTCATAGCAAACAATTTACTGACTTTGGAGAATTGCAATAACTTGATTAGAATTTACGTCGCACCAAGTTTCCCAGGTACAGTACAGTATAGGCATGGTTCTGAATTTGTAGATATCATTTCCAAATTGAAATATTGATACGAAAAGATAATTCACTCAAAGTGAATGGATAAAGCAGTTGGATATGCAAATGAATATGAATATGTCCACTAATGAATAAATTATTAAACATTATACAAAGTGCAGAAAGTTTTCTAACGATAACATCTTACCAAATGCCATTTTAACACACAATTTTATCAAATTAAAAGCATTTGTTCACCACTACAATTCATGCATCCTGTGTTTCCTTGCTGATTGGCATTGTGTCAATGAACTCTCATCAGATCTCATTATCTCTAGCCGCTTTATTCTGTCCTACAGGGTCGCGGGCGAGCTGGAGCCTATCCCAGCTGACTACGGGCGAAAGGCGGGGCACACCCTGGACAAGTCGCCAGGTCATCACAG
>JAPEIY010000027.1:6050657-6062681 GCA_026122135.1 Cathorops aguadulce | reverse complement strand
CCCGCCTTTCGCCCGTAGTCAGCTGGGATAGGCTCCAGCTCGCCTGCGACCCTGTAGAACAGGATAAAGCGGCTAGAACAGGGATCTTAGACTCAAGTTCCTATTAAAGTGGCCAGTGAGTGTATAATCAGGACAATGTACTGTGGTGCAAGCGGAATAAAGCATGCCTGTTTCAGAAAATAATCAGGTGGAACAGGAACACTGCTTTCTCACACCACCCTGCTGTGGATTAATTTCCTATGACTGCATGCCCAAAGATGTATAACAGTGCATTATGTATGATTTGCTCTATCGATCTGTCTAGATGTAAAATACCGACTCATCACAAAAAAAAAACTGGATTATATAGGTATTCAGTGTAGGAATAGATGAAAAATAAAAGTAAGTAATATCACTAAAAGTATGTAAAAGTGAGAGTTTTAAGCTGCTCATTCTGCTCTCTTGTGCATTTCCACTTGAACATGTATGATCTTGTTTAATTCTCACTGGTAAAGATCCAGGACTTAAATACATTAGATTTAGTGTAGAAAATTAATACAGTCTGGGTGTGTTTTTTTTTCTTCCTTCAGTCATCCAGGTCTTCACAATTACAACACAGCTGCTGCTGGTTTGATATAATCTCAATAAAATATTATTTTAAATAAGCGAACATGTAAACTCCTGTGTGCTCACTGACACTCACACTGACTGCCATTAACACTGAAAGAAATAAAATAACTTTCATATATCGAAGTGTTAAAATCAAAGACTTTTAAAATAAAACTGTTAAAAAATGTGACTGGGGGGGGGCTAATACTGTCATTTCAAATCACTGAAACTATTAACGAGCCCTGAATAAAACAAACAACATAAATCACTCGTGAAATTTTAATACATATAATTTTTGACTTGGTGTTGGTTCTGGAAGGGGAAACAAGGCGTAATCTTATACCGCACGCAAGAAATAATTAGTGACATGATGGATTAGGACGCAACTAAAACCGCAGACCTTACAACACTTCCATGTGTAAAACTAATCCCGCCTGAATAGGGCGTTAATAATGATTTAGATGGGCAATTAATATAGAAATAACAGAAATACTGAAAAAATGTGTATTTAATTTACACACACGTTTGTTTCACTATCCCTGTAAGGACCTTCCATTGACATAATTATTACTGCAGTTAATTAATGCTGTGCTGCACCTCAACCTAATGATAATCTCAGTAATGAAAAGGAAACTTTTTGGCTCTTTTATTTTTGTTGAAAAAAAACATAGCAGCAATTTCCCTATTGGGGACCATACATATGCCCCCACAAGGTCAAAATTGTCAAATTTTATTATCCTTGTAGGAACATCTGATCCCCAGTAGTATAAACACACACACACACACACACACACACACACACAAACAACACCTGCTGCTGGCTTGATATAAACTCAATAAAAATTATTTTAAATAAGCAAACATGTGAACTACTGTGCGATCACTGACACTCACCGCCATGAAAACTGAAAGAAATAAAATGTCATATATTTTAGTTGACACGGTGTTTTATGAATACTAAAATCAAAGAGTTAAAATAAAAATGTGAAAAACAGGACTGATATTGACCTGATTTTCATAAAAGGATGGAACACACACAGTGCCAGTCAAAAGTTTGGACACACTTACTCATTCATTATATATATATATATATATATATTTTTTTTTTCATTTAGCAGATATAATGAAAAACACAAAATCTAACAAGGACAATATTACAATCAATAACCAACCAAACAAAAACACTTTTCAAAAATAACATTTTTAAATAATTTAGTGGTAAAGTGGCATGTATTATTAAAATGTTTGTCAGAATAAATTTTTGTTTTATAATTGATACATTATATAATCTATAATTGTAAGCGTAATAATAAGTATTAAGTTATTAATAAGTTGTCAAACTTTTGGGGGGTAACAGGACCCATTTTTATATTTCTTTAAATAAAACAGTAAGAAAAAATAAAGTATCTAATTTGATGCTATAAACTGTCGGATCTAAAATCCTGAGAGCTGAACTTGACAGGTTTATTTATTTCTAACTCTGGACTCGACTCACTTCTTGCACCAGACTCCGGACGGAGAGTCGCAGCTCCTCGGTCCCGGGGCCGCCGCCGCGCAGCAGCTCCAGCGCGCGCACTCTGCTCTCCATCTCGCGCGTTTTAACCACGGCGAGCCAGCACGTGGCCAGAGCAGCGACAGACAGCGCGAGACACGCGGCGGCGGCAGCAGCGGAGGGCCAGCGGCGCGCGGGGACGGAGGAGCCGTGCTCCGGGGATGCTTTCCTCTCCTCCGGGTGTGTATCCATACTGAACCGGGAGCACCGCTGGAGGAGATCCGGTCCTGCTGGGAGCGCGCGCGCTGTCGATGAGGAGTTGATGATGGTGAGGATCACAAAACTCTTGTGCAGCTGAGGACTCCGGCGTGTAGAGCGCGCGTGCATGTGTGAGTGTGAACGTGTGTTTGCTGTAGACCGTGAAACGAGGGGAGAAATAAAACCTCACGGGCTCTACAACCAGCTGGCAGTGGACTCTGCGTGTGTGCAGTCCACTAACACTAAATAGGATGCCCAAACAGTACGCCACCTATTGGTTACCATAGCTACCAGAGCTGTACAAGTTTACTATGCTTTTTAAGAATGGTCACGTCACAGAGTTTCCTTATGGGTCCGTGACGTCATTCATTCAACAACAGAGTTGTTACGTAAGAATTTTTTTTTAAAATCCCAGTCAGTTCCGACCCAGATGTTTTGTTTTAATGTTTTATTCCTTATAATTTACCAGTGATTACAATATTTTAAATTTGGCCTAAAATAACCACAGCAGCACACTTTTTTTAACCCGTTTATAGTTGCCTTTAAATGTTGTGGAACACATCCTGAAGACAACCGTGTTTTTCCCGTTTATTTTTTTTTTAACCCTCAAGACCAAAAAAAAGGAGTCATTTTACAAAGCAAAACAAAGAGCGTTAACTTTTTAAATATTTTCTGAAGGCTTTTCTGTATCAGAAATCCTTTACTGTTAAAGCACCAATACTGGAGACTTTCTACATAACCCGTTAAATAAAGTTTATTAGCCGTAGAGTGTAAGCAGCGTCTGTCATACACTGCAGCTACAGAAAATTTATCAAACACTGATTGGTCAGATCAACCAGAGTTAATTTGATGAAAAGAGAAATGAAAATATAATGCCATGAAGGAACATGTAAGTTTATGTAACTCATTAATTGAAAACACTTAAAAAAAAAAAAACTGGGTTAAAAAAAAAAAGAAAATTTACCCCATGTTCACCAAACTTGACTTGCAAACCTTGCATCTAATTATAAATCATTCACCAGAACTAGAAAATTTTAGGTATTTTGATGCCCTTGAGCTAGTGGTCAAAATTATTCCATCTCTGCTGCCATCTAGTGTTTAAAATGTGCAACTGCAGCAAGACAACACAAAGGAACCTGAACTTCTCCATTGACCCTTTTTTTATTGAAAATGAAAAGAATCCCCCCCCCAAAAAAAGGCTACACAATGAATTAATAAAGCTACACATTATTCAACAAATGAGAAAATAAGATTTGCCACAAACCCTTCATCTTCAGCTCTCCCTTGTTTAATGATTGTGGAAAATACAAGATAAGTTACAGATCATAAATTACATTATAATGAAGGGAAAACAAAGCAAGACAGTACTGAACATGTGGGACTGATGCAGTCGTCTGAACACAATCTCTCTTTGAGAGTAAAACAAAGCAAAACCTCAAGAGTTCTTCACTTGTGGCCCTTCCTAAGAGCATCAAAGAAAGGATGTTGAACAGCCTCGTCCAGAGTGATCCGCTTGGTCACGTCGTAGTCCAGCATCTTCTCGAGGAGATCAAACAACTCCTCATGGGCTGAACTTTTGGAGACCATGTAATTCTGTTTGGAGAAAGTTAAAAGGGACGGAAAAAAAAGGAAAGAGCCATTAGTAGCCTGTTAAGAGTTTACTGCATGCTGCTGCTACACTGCATGACAGCAAAAACAGACTGCAAACCAAGATTACACACACGTTTAACACTATAAATACTTTAGTGCACAATACATAACCACTTTTGGGGGGGGGGGGGGTTGGAAGCATATGAAAATGTCAATTATCTAGAGCCAGGAGTCAAAAAGTACTCTACAGTTGGGAGGGGCATATTTGCAATTACAGGTGTTTATGAGCTCATGTATGCAGAAAAGTGTGAAACACTGCCCTGTGATGCAGATTTAGACTTTTCTAAACTGTCTAGCGACAGCAAACTTCCTAATATGAGCTAAATAAAATGTGTCTATTCTGGGTTTTAAAATCGGCAGTTATGCTGCAGATCCATTATGTATTGTAATATACAACTGTGTTTTAGGTTTTTTTTTAAATGCAAATTTTAAAGCACATCTCTTATCAAACTAGGAGTGTGACATATACTCAATTACACCATACTGATGCAGAATGTCAAGCACAAAAGCGCATTATGGAGTAACGATGCTCACTCTGAGAGGTTTGCAATGTTTCCGAACATATCGTCCTGACGACGAGTGCACGTCCCAGTCCAGTTTGTCACGATGGACATATCGCCGTTTCCTGCAGGAATACGATATATTTAATTCAGTGCCATAGGATACACACCAACCCCACGCAATCAGTAAGTGATAATATGTTTTAAAGGTTACAGATTGATTTTATTATATATCAAAAGATAGACAGCTAGAGAGAGACTTGCCTTGTTTTCTGGAGCATGTGCACTGGTATGGGACCCAGAACTCGTTCCATCATGGCCAGATGTTCTTTACTATCATGGGTCTGAAACAAGCACAAGCAATGTTATACAACATTCTGAGCATTGTTATTAGGACCTGGTTATTTATCTGAAGTTATGAAAAGGCTGCATATTTTCATTAGCTTTGCACTCACCTGGAAGAGTGTTGTTCCAAGATAGTATTCAATAAGAATGCAACCTATGCTCCATACATCACAGGAATAGTCCCAACCCAGCTCTGTTTAACAAAATAAAGAAATAAATACAATCAGTGCCAAAGCATCACCACTGGTGACCACAGATACACACGTTCACATAAAGAGCAGTTCAGAATTACCCAGAATGACTTCAGGTGCACGGTAATGCCGCGTGGACACCACAGTGGTGTGATGCTCATCCTCATATGTGGCATTCCCAAAATCGACCACTTTCACATCTGGGTTCTTCACCGTTCTCTCGTCTCTCTTCTGTGTAACAAGGTCAAAATGTTCCTTCAACTTCTTTCTCTTAAACCAGCATGAAGAGCGCTATATACATGAAGAGCGCTATATAATAAATATAATCGTTAGTGGTATACTTTGTGCTCACCATTTCTGCATTGTACTCCAGGTCATACTCCGAATCAACGAACAATATGTTCTCTGGCTTCAGGTCTGTGTGTGTCAGCTTGTTTCTGTGCATGACTGCAAAGAAGAGAACAGAACAGTCAAATGAAACATCCAAACCTATAATAATGGATTAAACAGTTACACGTGTCAGATGTTGTTATACTACTTACATTTGACTGCTTTGATGATCTGGTATGCCATATGCCTGATCTGGTCGATTGGAAAGGGCTGGAAGCTGTTTTCTTTGAGGAAGTCAAACGTGCTTAATCCAAGCAGTTCAAACGCAATGCAAACATGGCCATGGTGATCAAACCAGTCAAGCATACGCACACAACAGCTGTAACAAAAGATAGAAACAACATTCACAAGTGGGAGTGCTGTCAAGCTGCACAGTTTCTTATTCTGACCTGATTTAAAGCAGAAGATGGGTGGTGTAACAAAAAACAGGGTAGTTCTTTGGTAACGGAATTACATTCACAGTAAAATGTAATTTTTTAGTTGCAGTTACATCTGAAAAGTTGAACTTTCATTTCTTAAAATTCAAACCATGATTTCTCTGAAGCAACACTGCTATAACTGGGGTGATTTTTAAATATGGCTTTCAGAACATTTTGCCTTTGATTCCAGACTTTAGCAAGATCACTGAGCTGTGGTGGGTTTCCCAAAAGCCTCAACACCAAGATCATCTTAAAGGGGGGAGAGAGAGAGAGAGAGAGAGAGAGAGATTCATTGTGCTGCTCACTCAACCATTCAATGATGATCTTTGTGCTACAATGCTTTTGGGAACTCTGCACTGACCAGTTAAGGCAATTTCATAATTTTGGCCTTTCTGCTGAACAACTGCCCCACACTACATGTATCATAATTTATAGGTTGGTTCACTGCCTGCAAAATTCTAGTGCTGCATTTAAAAACAATATGAATTAACACAAAACTAATGACACTTCAACTTTTTTTTTGCAGTTACAATAAAACCATTTTTAAAAAATTTTAAATTCCTCTATTTCCAAGTTAAAATGTATTAATGCTAACATAATTTAAAAAAAGCTGCTTCTAGAGTTGACTTTAGTCATTTTATATGACACCCATAATATCCTAATATGAAGAGTGGATCGTTAAATTAATTAAAATATCAATATCATACAGCTCGAATTACAAGCCAGGGTAAATTCCCAGTATGTTTTTATACAGCTAGTTTAAAAAGACACCCAAGACCAGATTAAGGTCAGATCAGTGTTGCTCAAGTCAACAGAGTATTGATCTTGGAAAAACTAATAAACCAATTAATCATGCAATGATTAATCGATGACGCAGGTAGTTTTCACGCAAACTCGAGTACAAACAGGATTAAAGTCATGCGATTACTGCCAATGTACTTGGAATCTCTTTGTTTGGGTGAAAAAGAAAAGACAGTTCATGCAACAACAGCTGTGGCATTACCACAAACTGCCCAATTTAAAAACCACCGTTCTTATTGACTGACAATAACGGTGCTTACTCACTCAATGACGCGTGCTGAGTTGTTACCACAGACGTACTAAGGCCCCGTCCACGAGTACGCTACCTCACCCAGTACACTGTCGTTTTAAAAAAAAATCTCCGTAAACACGGCATCGTTTCGATTCACTGGAAATGACCCAAAACACTGTAGTACATTGCCAGGCCTGTAGGTGGCAACGTGACGCCACACGACCAACACACTAAACCAGGAAGTGATGTCACGGAAACGAGCTCATAACACAGGAAGTTTTGTTGCTCCTTGCAGTAATATAAAAGCAGAAGGTTTTGTTGTAACAGCTGTAATGAGCTGAGTTGTTTCTGCAGTGCGAGCACAAGCCTGTAGTCTGCTGTTATTGTTATGACTCATCTAGAGGCAGCACCTGAGGTTAAAGATTAGAGGCAGGGCTTATGCGTCAGTTTCTGAAAATATCCGCTTCTCCGTCCACACGGCGCAGGGCTATCCGGTGTTTTCGAATTTATCCACTCGGATGCGTTTTCAAAAAATACCGTTTTCACACCGAGAAAATTGGACTCGTCTGGACGAGCACCTCGACTGCCGAAACGATAAAGTTTTTATGCGAAACCATCAAAATTGTACTCATGTGGAGGGGGCCATAATTCAACCCTGTATTTGCATTTACTCCTATTTTTACCCCTAAATCTAATTGACAGAAAACTCACTGAAAAAAAAAAAATTTTCACCTCTTCCTCCAGCACTGATACAAGTTACTCACCATTTTCTGCTGCTGTCAAGAGAATTCACATGTTCCAGCACTTCGACCTCAGACATGGCTGCATCTCGATAGCGTTCAATGTTTTTAATAATCTTCAGTGCAACATGAGCACCTCGACTGCAAAGGTCATAGTACAAGGACACATCATTGCAATCGCTGTAAACATACATGAACCTCATGACTAAATGTTTTAATTCAGATACTCATCTTACCTTTTGTGATCGATGCACTCGACTACCTTCCCAAAAGCACCCTCTCCTAATGTGCACACGATCTCATCTAGGGTGTAAAGACAGGCAGTTAGACACACCAAACCTCCAGTATAAACACAACTGAGACATAGCTGAGCCATCTAAGATATAAATGTAGATAAAATCGCTCAAAAAATATGATACATGGCATACATGAATACAAGTCAGTACTAGGCTACTATAACTGAAAAATACAGGAAAAACAAGGCTATGACTTCTCCCCTTCTGTAGCGCTGATATAATCATGCTCCCAAAAGCATTTATCCTAAAGCACTACACGTGACATTTCTTCATTTCATATGTGAGACAAAAATACAACAGATACAGAAGGTATACAAAAAAGTATATATTCTATACATCTCGCCCTGAGTATGTCTCCACTGTGATAGATCAGGTGCCCCTCCTCATCATCCTCAACACTTCTGGATCTTTTCCTGCGATGGCTCCTCTGTAGGTTTTCGGACCACCATCAGCATCACCACCATCATCATCAATAACCCATGAGAATCAGGGGAGACCAGAACACGGCATTCATTCATTCAGCGAGGGAAGAACAGGGGAAGCGATTCGGCCCATTCAGATACCGCAGCAGTCAGGCCCGGCCACAGGGTGCAGCCAACGCAAATTCAGTCCGCGACAGAGATAAGCACAGGGGGCCCACCACATAGTGTGTGTTACAGAAGAAAAACAATGGCAACACATTTTCAGACAGGATACTTAAAATATATTTAAAGTAGACATCATTGACAGTTTATAATAACCTTAAACTAAGATTTTGTTCCCCCACTCCCATGTATTGCCTGACATTTTTTTTCCTAGCATTTTCCTGTTTACTGGAATAACTAAGTCATCAGGCATTCAACTAGACATTAATGTAAAGTGGGTGACTGCAGTAGTCCATCTACACAGACAAAAAGAAAATGGTGGCGTGATGAAAGGAAACAAGACGGCGCTCATACCGAGTGAGAGCGACGGTGACGAGAGCGGCTGCGGCTTTGTCTCCGCCCATGCCGGCTGCTCTGGCCACTGTATCCCGATGACTTGCTGTAGTGGTGCCAGTCACGGTCTCTGTGGCGCACCCGATGCCTCTCCTTCTCTCTTGAAACACTCACATGGC
Organism: Cathorops aguadulce; assembly: GCA_026122135.1. NCBI lineage: Eukaryota > Metazoa > Chordata > Actinopteri > Siluriformes > Ariidae > Cathorops > Cathorops aguadulce. The sequence continues at coordinate 6,053,683 of JAPEIY010000027.1, read as the reverse complement.
TCCCCTTATCGCACCCTGAATCCACAGCTCTGACCTTAACGTCCTGCTTTTCATTCAGACTCCGGCTCTCCAGGTAATGCCTACCGTAGAGCAGGTCATAATAAAATAACACCTTAGCTATTATGACCCACACTATAACATTAAAATTTTGTATTTTGCCTTTTATTTTCTGTTCAGGCGAATTGTACATTTGTGTTTGTCATAAATGCATGACTAGTAACATGAACACCGATTGTGGGGATACTGTATGAAGTCAGTGTATAAGAACTCTAAACGCCACTTGTGGCGCGTTTATCAAACAGCCTTTCTGTTGACTCTTAACACAAACCAGGAAGTCAACCAGCCGACCTTCCCAAAAGCAAATATCGAGTAAATGGCATCTGTGGTGGTTCTACCTTTTACAACAACGCGTAGCTAGACAGTTCAAATATGGTTCAAATATAGCTGGGAAGCTGCTGAACCCAGAATGAAACGTGAGACCCACTCAGGGAGGCCTTTAACATAAGTCATGCATCACTGCCACAAATCAGGCCGCCACCACCAACTGCACCCTTTCAGCATGTTTAGTCCATCAAGTGTGGTCTACATGTCCAATCAAGAGTTAGTGTCTGGTTTCTTCCAGGAAAAAACAGGAACATCAAATAGCTAATATTAAATCAGACGCTCTGCAGAGCACTTAAAACCAAAGGGTAAAACAGTCTACTTTTATACACTACTCAAACTAGGAATACACCTCATACTATACCACCAACAAAGAAACATTTTTACAAATACCATTTAAAATGCATTTTGGCCCTTATTCTAAAAAAATAAAATAAAATCAGGAATATGCTAACATTTGATCTATATCTATAAATTAAAAGTTTTGAAAATCCATCTTTTAACACACATATCTGGACATTGAGATTTGAATTAAGTTTAGAATCAAAAATAAGGTTTACCCGTCACTGCATTTGTGGTGATGTTTACGGTATTTATTTTCCCGTTCACTGCTGTGTGACTCCCTTCGATGGCGCTTTCTTCTCCAAGCCTTTTCTGTCCAGCTGTTCTCTCTACTAGCCAGGGAATGACTTGTGATTTCTCGCTGCCTCATCTGCCAAAAAAAGAACAAAATACAGCTCCACGAAGAGAAACACGACAGACACACTGATACGGAGGGAGCCAACTATACTGGAGTTTTACTATTGTCTTTATGATGGATTTACAATCAGAATCGGAATGTTTAGTCCACACAAAAGGAATTCAGTTGGTGACTCTCCAAAGCAACACTCCTCTTCTCTTCAAGATATTTAACACAAGTGCACAATATTCTGTAAACTATTTTTCCTTCATGGATAAGAATAAATTAGACTTGGTGATTTTTTTTAACTGCTACTCTGTTATTTATTGCTTTTTATCTAAAGCCATTTAATAAAGCCACAAGCAGCGAGAACAGTATAAAACACAAGGTATCTATTAGAAACCGAAGCATTTGATTCAATGTTGAACCTAGGTTTCAAAAAAAAATAAGTCAACTCTATTGCGCATGCGCAACATTCTAACCTTCGTACAATGACTCGGAAATTAACCCAACAATTTTTTTTTATTAAACAATATAATGTAAAATAATGTTAAATATGAGTACAAGAATGGGAAAATATATATATAATATATACTTTTTAATAAAAAACAGATAATGTAGCTAGTATAATCGATGTGCTAGTTTGCTAACTACGTCACCAACGGCACTCGAGCGTTGAATAATAACGAAACAAACTTACATTATATTAAGTTATAAACCATAAGTAAAATAAACAAACGTATCTCACCTTTGTTGAGCTATTTACGTGACTAAAATAATGACTGAAGTACAAAAATTTTCCTTGGAATTTTTTTTCCCAAGGCTGACGACACTGTTGTTCCTTTGTTCTGTCAAATATGTTCTAAAATGGCTGCCTGCTTCTTCTCGAAAATTCTGCACAAGCCTTCCAACGTCATCCCACCCGCATTCAGATTGGCTAAGAGCATCGGCTTTCTGCGCTGGGATTGGTTAGAATCGCCTAACTTCTGGCAAATAAACCGGTAATAGCCAATCCTGTGCCAGGGGTGTGGCTTGTGTAAATACGGGTGGGAAAAAGACGGAATACGTAGACGGTTCAGTTTGGGAGAGTCCATTACAGAGAAGGCAAACTCTGTAAAGGTTAAATATTCAAAACAAATAAGATTCAATATTTGAGCACTGTAATATATGTGTATGTATATGAGGAAAATATCTGAACGAATAATAATGTTTAAATATTCATGGTTTTTGAGCATATAAATAAAATATGTTTCCCTTGTCATAATGGACTTTACCAATCTGACATAGCGAAGGGAGTAACAGTTCAGATTGGCTAGTAGCATCAGCTTTCTGCGCTAGGATTGGCTAGAATCGTCTAGCTTCCGGCAAATAAGATAGTAATAGCCAATCCTGTGGCAGGGGTGTGGTTTGTGTAAAGACGTGTGGGAAGAAGGCGCAGTACGTAGACGGTTCAGTTTGGGAGAGTCCATTACAGAGGAGGCAAACTCTGTAAAGGTTAAATATTCAAAATAAATCAGATTCAATATTTGAACACTGTAATATATGTGTATGTATATGAGGAAAATAGTTTAAGTATCAATAATGTTTATATATTCATGGATTTTGAGTATATAAATACAATAATGTTTCCCTTGTCATAATGGACTTTCCCAATCTGACATGGCGAAGGGAGTAACAAGGTTTTCAGATTATGATCCGCGTTTATACACGGGATTCATGAAAGCCAGTCGGCCACTGGGCTCGAACCCAAAACCTTCTTACTGTGAGGTGATAGTGCTGACCAGTACACCACCAGAGTTAAGCATGATTATGCAAATTAAAATTATGGTTACTGATTTCCAGGCATGTAATATTTAGTTTTGACAAAAATATGAAAATGTGGTATTTGCACATCTCATCTCATTATCTCTAGCCGCTTTATCCTGTTCTACAGGGTCGCAGGCAAGCTGGAGCCTATCCCAGCTGA
>JAPEIY010000027.1:1628760-1645113 GCA_026122135.1 Cathorops aguadulce | reverse complement strand
ACTTTCAGGTATTGCTGGACTTGTGGGCACCAGGTGTCCTCATAAGCACTAAAAATGTGAGAAATGTGGCTTGTAGTAATTCTGATGAAAGTTTTATTTCAGCATTTTAGTAAATTAAATAATTTACTCTTTCTCAGAACACACACTCCAGTCGTGCTGGACTTGGGGAGGCTGGAGATCCTCATAAGCACAGAACGATTTCTCAAGTTTGCATGCTTTATTTTAGCATTTTATTGGATTAGAAATTCAATTTATATTTTGTATAAATGTAGAATTTATTCTCTGTCATAACACACACACACACACACACACACACACACACACACACACGTTTGTCTCACTATCCTTGTGAGGACCTTCTACTCACATAATTATTATTGCAGTTAATTAATGCTGCGCCTGCACCTAAACCTAAAGCTCAGTACAGAGAATGAATTTTTTGGCTCTTTTATTTATTTATTTAATTAAATTGTTGTTTAAAAAAAACCCACACACACACACACACAATTTCCTTGAACTTGTCAGATTTTACTGTCCTTGTGGGGATATCTGGTTCTCAGTAGAATATTGTAAAAATAAATAAACACACACACACACACACACACACACACACACACACACACACACACACACACACACACACACGGTCATGTATTGATGTACTTGTGGGGACCAGATGTCCTCAAAAGTGCAGGAAAATTACCGAATTATTTCTACTTCTTGAGTTTGCATGTTTTTTAATTTTTTTTTCCATTAGAAACAAAATGTTTGTTTTTTGGGTCAATAAAAAGTGAATTCTCTCTCAAATCTCTTTCAATGCATTTGTTCATGTTTTGTCGTCTACCAACTTCTTTGAATCCTCAGAATACCTTTAAGGAGAAAGAAACCATGAGAAAGTGAAGATACTGAAATAAAATTAAATCACTTTTAATAAACCAATCAGACAGTTACAGATGGTCAGGTGATTTCAACTTTACAGTTTAATCAGACCAACATAAGACGTGAGGTACTGAGTAAAAATAAATATCAATGCATATATTATCGTTTCTATAGTAACAGCTCATTCAAAGTACAAATTTTTACAGTGGACACTTCATTTATGGAAATATTAAACAAAAGCAATGCCATAATTTTCCAATTAACTTGCTTCATGTGTCATTTAAATTGGAAGTAAAATATGAGTAATGGAAATGTGAAATAAATAAAAAAAATTCTCAAACATCACAAAAAAAAAAGTTTTGAAGTTCTCATGAGGTGGTTGTTCAGATGATTTGAAAGAGCAATATTTTTCAAAATTGAACTGGAAACATTTTTCACATTTAAGTCACATGACATGAAGAGCAAATGGAAACGCGAACTTTTTGAAAAAAGAGAGTGCTGTGTAAGAGACAGAGGAGAAACCTGGTTTAAACCACAGAACATTTGCAATTTTGCTTGGTCAAAGTTTTTAAAAGATCACTTCTAGGTATTTTGTGAAAAATTGCAACAGAAACCCAGATCAGGATGTGGTGAAGTTTTCTATAAAGAGATGCTTATTTAATTATTAAGCATTTCTGGAAGGAGTCTCCAGTGTCAGCGCTAATGCTGTAACCTGTTTTTTATCTTCAGGACAGATCTCATCTCATTATCTGTAGCCGCTTCATCCTGTTCTGCAGGGTCACAGGCAAGCTGGAGCCTATCCCAGCTGACTATAAGTGTACACATTTTTGCTGTTTCTTAGTAACGTGACAAACTGTGCTTTTTTGTCGTATTAACAGAGAGACAGAATAAAGAGAGGCTGCTGAGGAAACGACTGTTTATGACGTTATATAGTTCACACACACTAAAGAAGTCGATCCAGGAATATGGTGCTCAGTGAAGACAACACGGACTGTGAAATGTTCAGTCGACTCAGTGGGAAAGTACATGATGCCATTACTTCATAATCTTTTCGAATTTCTGAAGTCGTCGCTGAATCTGAGGTTTAACAGGAAGTCTCTGCTCTCAAATCCTTACAGTCTGACCAAGACTGGTGAGAGAACGTTCTACCCAGAACACTCGAGACGCGTCTGTGCGTTTCCTTTATGGGTGCCAAAACTTTTATTCTCTCCCCATGAAGAGCTGAAACACACACACACACACACAGGCTCTGGCCCTCTGCTGAGAAAGAGGCTAATAAAATGAAGTGAAATTGGAACACTGGCTGTAATCCATCGCCGGCTGAAGTGGGAAAGGAGTAAAAGAGTAAAACATAAAAATTAAAAAAATTAAAAGCAATGCCACATGAGTGAAAGCGTTGCGTAAGCGAGCAGAGAGAGAGAGAGAGAGAGAGTGAGGGAGAGAGCGGTAATAAAAACAGACGGATGAAGGATGGAGGTCGTTATGAATTTACGTCCCGCGCTCACGTAACCGATGATTATTAACGCAAAGCTTCAATTAAACCATTACAGGAACAGGAAGGATGGAGGAGTTGAAACTGGTTCCAGTGAAACGCGCAGAGCTGCTTGACGAGCTGAAGGTCAGAAATCAGCGCCGCAGCAGCAGAGTTTCCGAAACACTCGCAGGGAACGGGGAGTTTATTATCGATCCAGATTTATAGAGGAAATTATAACGGCACTGAAACACTAACCCCAAACCTACTACACTCACTGACTCACCAACCCCCTGCTGTCTCACTCTCTGCCTGTCTGTCTCTCTCTGTCTGTCTCATTGTCTGTCTGTCTGTCTCTTTGCCTGTCTGTCCATGTCTCTCTGCCTGTCTCTCTCTGTCTGTCTCAGTCTCTGCCTGTATATCTCTCTGTCTGTCTCTTTGCCTGTCTGTTCATCTCTCTCTGCTTGTCTCTCTCTCTGTCTGTCTCACTCTCTGCCTGTCTATCTCTCTCTGTCTGTCTGTCTGTCTGTCTCTTTGCTTGTCTGTCCATCTCTCTCTGCCTGTCTCTCTCTGTCTGTCTCAGTTTCTGCCTGTCTATCTCTCTGTCTGTCTCTTTGCCTGTCTGTTCATCTCTCTCTGCTTGTCTCTCTCTGTCTGTCTCACTCTCTGCCTGTCTATCTCTCTCTGTCTGTCTGTCTCTTTGCCTGTCTGTCCATCTCTCTCTGCTTGTCTCTCTCTCTGCCTGTCTTTCTCTGTCTCACTCTCTGCCTGTCTATCTCTCTCTCTGCCTGTCTCTCTCTCTGCCTGTCTGTCTATCTGTGCCTGTTTCTCTCTGCTTGTCTGTCTCTACCTGTCTCTCTCTCTGCCTGTCTGTTTCTATCTGTCTGTCTGTATCTCTGCCTGTCTGTCTCTCTCTGCCTCTCTCTATCTCTCTCTCTCTGCCTGTCTGTTTCTATCTGTTTGTCTCTATTTACCTATCTCTTTCTCTGCCTGCCTGTCTCTCTGTCTCTTTCTATCTGTCTCTCTTTCTGTCTATCTGTCTGTCTCTCTGTTCTCCGTGTTCCATTCACATTCTTTCTCTGTTTGTGCTTCTCCTTCTAATTTTGTTTCATTTCCTTCTTTCCTGTCTTTCTCTTCTCTCTTTTCCTCTCTCCATTCTCTCGTTCACTTTCCTACTCCTATCCTTTTATCTCTTTCACACTTTTCATCTTTCTCTCACCTCCCCTTATTCTCTCTCTCTCTCTCTCTCTCTAATTATTTATTTCTCTCCCCATCATCTCTTTATTTTACCCCCAACTTTTTCCATCTCTCTCTCTCTCTCTCTCTCTCTCTCTCTCTCTCTCTCCTCTTTATATCCCTCTGTTATTAGCCACTGAAGGACACTTGTCCAAAATGTTCTGTTTTTCCAGGGAACTTTGTGTTTTATTCGCTAAATTTAAGGAAACGGAGAGAGAGAGAGAGAGAGAGAGAGAGAGAGAGAGAGAGAGAGGATGGTAATGTTTTAATCCTGAGCTCCTGTGAACATGAGATTAAATTAGTTTTCATTTCCCTCTCGTGTGACGGTGAACCTGATGACTGCTGCGTTCCTGCTTTTGCTTCTGATTTGAAGATAAAGTTTCCGTTTAGTCGAGTCATTACTTTTTTAAGTTATGTGACATTTTATTGGCTGCTACACACACACACACACACACACACAGGGAAACATTTGATATGCCAAACTCCCAGAAAGAGAAATGGACTTACATACATACACAACATTAAACACACACACACACACACACACACACACACACACACACAGAGTGAGTATACGGGCTAAGATTAGCTGAATGAAGCCGTCCTCTCTCAGCACAGCTGGTCTTTTAAGTGGCTCGGTGTTAACGATGCGAATGGTTTGCTCTGGAGGCCGCGGGCTTCTCGCTCACCACCAACAGGGAAAAAAATTCCGGCTTTGGGTGGGAAGATTTTTTTCCTCTCCTGCAATGGAAAACTCCGGACACACTCCAGCCAGCAGGGAAGTGTAAAGTGTGTGTTGGGTCAGGCTGAGACGCTTTTAAAGCTGAAGTTGTTCTACGACGTTAGATTTAATCCACACTAATCAGCTGAGAAATGTGAGTGTGAGTGAACGTGTGTTTAATAGAATAACGACCAGGCGTCACTTACACTGCAGGCTGAACATCAGCCGAGCGCAGCGGCGGTGCTGCAGTAAATAAAACCTGACCATAAACCGTAAATAAAGCGACTCTGTGATAGAATTCCATTGTGCCAAAGATGTTTAACAGTAACTAATAATAAAATAAAACATTTAGAACAATATACTGTAATAACGGTTATATGAATTGCCATCTAGGCACTGGACTTCATTTCCCATCAGCCACTTCATCCTGTCACATGACCTTCATCACACACACCTGCATCTTGTTTAGCATCAGTTACTCACAGGGTTTAAGCTCCGGATTTTCTCTCTGACTCCATCTGAGGTCTCCGTCTGTACCAACGCTGGAGATGTTCCTCCTCACCGAGCATGAGTGAGTAGTAAAGACACAATTCAGACGGACTCCGCCTCCATCTTACCCACCCTCTGATCCAGATGTTCACAGATGATGTATATGACTGTACACTTACTGTCCACTTTATTAGGAACACCCATAACATCCACCTGTTGTTCTGTTTGATGCAGTTCTTTAATCAGCCGATCCCTTGGTGCATCAAATCCCACAGATACAAATCAAGAGCTTCAGTTAACGTTCACAATGTTCGAACATTAGAACGGGAAAAACTGTGATCTCACAGTGAAGTGTGACTTTCTGTCACTGTGTGTAGGTGGTTTGAGTATTTCAGAAACTGCTGATCTCCTCCTGGGGTTTTCACACATAACACTCTCTAGAGTTTACACAGAATGGTGTGGAAAACAAAAAACAGTCATAGAGTGAGCGACAGTTCTGTGGGTGGAAACAAACGCCTTGTTGATAAGAAAGCTCAGAGGGAAATGGACAGATTCAAGGTGGTTTGAGCTTTTATGCCAGGAAGGATATAATAACTCATATAATCACTCTTTACAACTGTGGTGAGCAGAAAAGCATCTCAGCATGCAACAGAAAACACAAGAACACATTGGGTTCCACTCCTGCAGCCAAGAACAGGGAGCTTGGACTCGAAAACAAGTTCCTATTAAAGTGGCCGGTGAATGTCAATACCAGCTTTGCTGCAAAAACTCAAGGAAATGCTTCTTTTTATTTATTGAAGCAGTGATTATTTCTAAAGTCCAGGAGTATCTATTTTTGTCATATCGCTGATCCTGAGTTTATTAAATTGTGTATAAATATCCTTCAGGCTCCCAAATAAGCACTAACATGGCCGACACAAAGAGCTGGAGTTACATCACTTTCATAACTTTGATCCGTTATAGCGATAGAGGAAAAATAAAATCAGTCTTTCGTAGCACAGGAGTTGTTTCATTTTCATAAAGATTGATTTTAGCAAATAAATCCAAATTATTTTCGAGAATTCAGTTTCAGAGTCTGTTCTGTTTCACGTAAGGATATTAGATCAAGAAATCAAAGGACTCTGGCACAGTAACTGCTGATCATTTTATCAAGGATTATGATAATTAGAAATTCTCGTCTGGTGAACCGTTCACATTTTTGACTGATTTGTCCAAAACAAGAAAACACTGGAACTTCATAAGGAATGTAAAAGAGTGTGAAATTCTGCCTTTGTATTTAAACTCTTTCTGAACGGTGGTGTGTTTTATTCTGGAGCATCAACAAGACAACATAAATACATATCACAATATCACAAGTGATTATCGAAGCACTCCGAATCTCTTCAAGAAATAAATATCACTTTGTTTTTTGTTTCTCAGCAGATTAAAAGTCGACCTATACATGAAGGATCACACATTAAAGGTAAAATCAAGCAAATGCTCTCCTTCGTTCGCTGGATGATGGCTTCAGTCTTGTGATAGAATCGTAATCTGGATTTACAGGGTACACAATTAACTGAATATCAGAACATGGACTTGTTACGATCCCAGGATGAGTTTCAGGGAACAAATGGCTTTCAGAATCACTCTGATAATCTTGTAAAAGTGCGACGACATGATCTATTTTCCATCCTTACCTTACTGCAGTGCTGGACATCAGCAGAAACAATGGACTGAAAGGTTCTCTCTCTCTCTCTCTCTCTCTGTTCTTGTTTTTCAGAGATGGTTGACGTCTCGGTGTTTACTGGGATGTGTATTAGTCTCCAGACGGCAGGCTGGACACTTCAGTATGGGTTAGATCTCTGCACCGGGCACATTAGCAAGGAAACACATTTCACACTGATGAATTGGCTATTACACGTGATTTATAGTGAGTCCCATGGCACTGTGAGGATGGAGGACTCTACTCGAGGATTTCTCTCGCTCTTCTGGAACACAACTGTTTCTTTTGTTGACGTTATAAATGATAAAATCAGATGCGTATTGCACTGGAGTTGGTTTTGTGCTCCTGTTATTTCCCAAGGAAATTTTCTTCCATTAGTTTTTATCTGGTTGTGCTTTGTTGCTGTGATTTCTAAACCACCCCTCCAACACACACACACACTCACACACTCATTGCCCTGGGAGAGCTGTGTCTGCGTCTGTGTGTGTTTGGTGTTTGCCCAGTAATCTTGGGATAATTATATTTTCACTGAGGTATGAAGGTGTTTTCATCACACTGAGCCTAATGATGGGTTGGTGAACTCTACACACACACACACACACACACACACACACAGTCTAGACTAAAGAAATTGCGCAGTGGGTTAAAATGGAGTCAACAAACACGCGACACTGGGTTAATAATAATAATAATAATAATAATAATAATAATAATAATAATAATAATATCCCTCTGACATCATGGTGAATTTTTAATCATGTTGCGTGTGTGTGTGTGTGTGTGTGTGTGCGTGTGTGTAAAACACTTCATAAAGAGATAAAAGCTGCTTTTCGTGTCGGTATGAAACATCACATGACCTAATAACAGTTCATAGCGTTTCATTAATCACTTTAATAAGTTTATTGATTTTTGCTCTCATGTGATTGTAATTTTATTTTCATGTGATGCACAAACACCAGCATGCAGCAACTCCTAACTCGGGTTAAAGGTGAAAGGTTAAAGGTGTTTCATCGTTTGTTTATTTGTTTGCTTTTCTTACGACTTCACTCTAAATTCGTGCAACAAACTCGTTTCTCCGACGTGTGAAAATGTGCCCGATGTGCTGAAGACTTTAATCTCCTGATTTTACTGATCTTCACCTGATAATCTCCTGATTGGATGCGCGCACACGCGCAGGGACTCGTTCACGCACCGTTTAGGAGACATTTTGTGTTTGTGCATTTCCTTTATATCAAGTCCCTTAAAGAAAAAAAAAAAAATATATATATATATATATTTGTACAACCTGAATTTAGATGAGAGTCAAGGATCCTGGAAATAAACGGAATTTGTGGAACAAGTAATAAATGTGATGTTTGTATTCAATTTATTAAAATACATAAATTAAAAACAAACAAAAAAACACAAATTCAGAACCGGAGAAGATCAAAGATGCAGGATGACAGACAGAAAGGGGCGTGTCAGGTTAAAAAAAATACTTCTCCGAACAGGTATAGACTTTAATTGCTTTGTGTTCTCGTTATTTGTGGCCTGACCAATCAGACTCCTGCTTTAACATGGGTATTGAACCGGGACTCTAATCAGGTCTGATCAGGTCGGGACGTCTGACACGCTTCAGGTTGTGTATTTGATAATAGAGTGTGTATTCACTTACACACACACACACACACACACACACACACACACAAAGCTGAACGTCCTGCACACAAAATCTTGACCAAACAGCGTCATTTACTTCCATTAAATAAAACACAATACTTTATTATTTTTGGGTTGTTGCAAAAAAAAAAAAAAATCGTACCAAATAGTAGTACTATACACAGAGCAAAAAAAAAAAAAAAACAATTTCATTCATTTTTATCCCCGCGGAAACATTTTTGGGCTTTTGTTTTCTATTCTAAATCTATATTCACAACAGACATTTAATAATAAATTTATACGCCAGGTTTGGTTTAGTTTAGTTTAATAATGTTCTGTACATTCCCCTTAAACTGCAAGCAAGACATTTCCATCATCACATGCGGTGTTAAAGTGATTTCCCCCCTTATTTTGTTTTTAAACCAAAGGCCGTGAAGCCTCTACAAACCTGGAGATGATGAAGATGATGAAGATGATGATGATGATCTTTTCAGACACTTATTTACACATTCAGTCCAGTCACTTAAAGTCCAGAAGGCGAAAGAAAAATCGAGCTTAATGAGGGCTTTTGTATTTCGGTATGTTTTTTGTTCTTCTTCTCTTGTCTATATGCTACACAGCCGCCGCTGAAAAATCTCCCGGTTTGGTGTTTAAAGTCCATCTTTCTGCTCCTGGTTTGTTGAAAACAAACTCCATCTGGACGGTGAGGAGGAGGAGGAGGAAGAGGAGGATGACGAGCCTTGGTGCTTTAATTCGCTGTTCGGTATAGTGCCAGGTTTTATTTTGGAGGAAAAAAAGTAAAAAATAATTAAAAATAATAATATTAATAATAATAAAAAGAGAGATGAAGTCCAGGGATTCCCGAGATGTTCAGTCCTTAATTGTCCGTGCGCTTTGATTGGTTTATTTTTAGTGTATGGATGTATTTATTTATTTATCTATCTATCTGTGATGGGAAAATAAAATCAAAACATGTCCTTGTGGGTTTTATTTATTTATTTTTATTTTTCCTGGGATTTGTTCTTAGTTCTGAATAATTTTCAGTGAACTGCGCGCTGCTCCTCCTTGCGCCTCTACACGGGCCTGTCCACGGCGTACTGACACGCGCTGAGGTTCGTGGCGGCGTTCTGGACCCCCGCGTAGCCGAAGCTCGAGTGCTGCTTGGCTTTGAGTCTCAGACTCGCCAGACTGGAGTTACACGTGTCCCGGTAGACGTAGGGCGGAGTCGGCGGGGCGTACGGACACGCGGCGGCGGGCGAGTTGAGCGACGCGTTGCCGAGGTTGTTGAGGTTGTTGAGGCCGTTGAGGCCGGACGCGGGCACGGCCATGCCGGAGCTCATGCTCATGCTCATGGAGGAGATGGAGCTGGGCGGCGGAGGAGGCGGCGGCGGCGGCGGCGCGGCGGAGAACATGGCCTGGGACGACAGCGGGCTGATGGAGTTCATCGAGTTGAAGAACGGGAAGCTCTTGGCTGAGAGCGAGGCCGGAGCGAGCCCTTTGGCCGCCGCCGCCCAGTTGTTGTAGGTGTAGCTCGGGTACACGTCGTCGTAGGGCTGCACCAGGCCGTTAAACTGCGCGCCGAAACCGTTCTTACACAGCTCGGCCTGCTGGTTGCGCTCGCGCTTCCGCCATTTGGCACGACGGTTCTTGAACCAAACCTGCAACAAAACAAATAATAATAATAATTAACATCATGATAATGCATTTATTTATTTATTTATTGCAATCCAAAATATCACTGTGCGTACTCAACAAGACATTATTTCTAATAATAATTAACGCAAAAGTTTAGAGATAAAAAGTACTAAAAGTACTTTTCCTTGTAACATCAAGTACCTTTATCATGTGCACGCAGTGGATACCTTTAATACGCTTTTAGAGTTCACCTTTAATTATGTTCCTTAAATTACGGCGTTAAAAAGTTTAAATAAACTGAATAAAGGTGGCGGATTTACTGCGGAGAGTTTCCTTATTCATACAGACTCAACACCTTCTTTACACAACACCTTTAATTTCTAAACACTTTGCAGAAAAATGTCACTTTTGAAGCTACGTGATGCTGTGCATTATTAATAAAGTCCTGTAAATAAATTTCAGAATGTATTTTTGTTTGTTTGTTGGTGTGTATTGTAGACTTGCAGGAGGTCAGCAGTGGAAACGCGGCCGCATGCAGGAGGGGCAGGTGAGTGTTTTTGGCAGTAATTACCACTGTAAACATAAATTAAAAATAAAAAATAAAAATCCACCACTGTGTTGTGATCAGCCTTGAAGTGAATGTGATCTCATCTTTATTGGAGAGATGATGGTTTTCCTTTAGACTTCATGAAGAAAGTTGAACTCCGCTGATTATTTCGGGTCCTTTTTTAAAGTGAAAACATCAAATGGTTTAATTGTTGGTGTCAGATTTATAGACTCCCTCATCTCTCTGTCTGCTCTTTAACCGAGCTGCTCTTTATCAGTGTCTCATTTCACCCAAATCCCAAATACACATCCAGCTTTAGCTGTCAGTGTGTGTATTCCTCCTCCTGCCTACAGCCGGGTGTGTATTCCACCTCCAAACTCCAGTGTGTGTGTGTGTGTGTGTGTGTAGCCTCCCTCCATGCACACTCTGCCCTTAAGTACACAACATGGGCCTGGCAATCACAAAAAACACAAAGCTTTGCACCTCTTTCACACCGAGTGTGTGTTACTCCATCAGGGCTCCTTATAGTCTGTGTGTGTGTGTGTGTGTGTGTGTGTGTGTGTGTGTGTGTGTGTGTTGACTGTAAAGCTTTTCCCGCACTTAATTATCTCAACACCAAACAAATTTAGACTTACTGACCTTAATTAAGCTTAAATAGATCACATTTGACCTTTTAATTTCAAGCACGCGTTAAAAAAACTGACAGTGTGAGATATGTTTTTTATTCTGATTTACTAATAATAATAATAATAATAATAATAATAATAATAATAATAATAATAATAATCAAGAACTCACTCAATAAGAAGAATAAATGTTTCATTATTTTTCAGGATCTCTGTGGATATTTAATTTAAAAAAAGATCGTATAAATAAATGTTAAAACAGGCAACGTATGAACTCTCACTAAATTGAATATTCATTTGCGCTCATTTGATGATTTGTGCATTTACACTGATTATTACTTTATTTTTGTTGTTTTCAGAAATTCATGTTTTTGTTGCGAAGCAAAGAAAGAAAGAGAGAAAGAGTTTCTTTTCTTCTTGTTCTTTTAGTTTGAAACCTGACATGTTGATTTTCGTGCAACTTATTTCTAAAGGTAAAAGGTTCTGAATAAGCGGGGCGACCCTCAGAGATTCAGTCTGGGGCAAATTCAATTTATACAGATTAGTTATTAATCCCCCCATCTCTCTCTCTCTCTCTCTCTCTCGCTCTGGATGACAAATAAGGAAATTAAATCACATTAATGCAGAGTAAAAATTAAAACAAGCTAAGCAGCTGTGTGAAGGAGACTCAGTCTGGCTGAAAGCGCATTACGACGTTTTCTGTTTTTTTTTTTTTAATTTGATTATTTAATTAATCAAATTATATATATATATATATATTTTTTTTTTTTTTTTTTGTAAAATGCGGTGTGATGTTCTTAATATATTTTTTTTCCTGCGGTGTATACACTGAAGAAAAGTAAAGCAGCGCGTGAGACAGTCCGGAGAGACGCGTGTTTGGGTTTTATTTGTGTCTGAACGGATGTGTTTCTGTACCCTGACTCGCGCCTCCGTGAGATTGGTCCAGACGGCGATCTCCTCGCGCGTGCTCATGTCCGGGTAACGGTTCCGCTGGAATGTGGCCTCGAGCTCCTGCAGCTGTTGGCTCGTGAAGTGCGTCCTCTGCCGCCGCTGCCGCTTTTTCTTCGACGGATCATCAGAAGAGTCTTCACTTTTACTCTGGACTTTTTCTTTTTCTACAGAAGAAAAAAAAAACACCAGAAAGAATTAAAAACAATTTAAAAGTCATGAGTGAGGCGTTCAGCAGGCCGCAGGTTCGGCGGTGAAGCAGGCGGTCACGCGCAATGACGCACAGCGAGCGCAGAAGAGGCTCGGGTTCAAACATCAACACACACCGCTTTTCAGTTCACACTATATATATATATATTTTTTTTTTTTTTCGGATTGTCTCAAGAGTCACTCCGAGAGCCACCGGAGACCTGACTGCAAAAAAAAAAATAAAAACTTCCTAAAAAGCGAACCCCAAGTGTTTCTTAAATCAGATTTTGATTTGAGATCAGATAAAAAAAAAAAAACCCGAATGATTCAACACTGATTGATTAAGAACCAAATTGCACCAATTACAATTCGCACGTGCAGGTTTAACAAGTTTCTATTCATTATTTTCATATTAAGTCTAATTTTTCACCAAATATTTGAGACACACACACACACACACACACACACGCACGCACGATTTCTCATTGTTATTCACCACAGGCTTTATAAACAGGATGAATAAACTCCAGAGCTGAGCTCAGACTGAAACCCGGAGACTTTTCACCGAAATAAAAAACAAATCAGGTGCAGATTATGTTGTTTACACTTTAGGTTGATGCCCATCTGCACTTTATTTTCTTTTTAAGGTTCGGAGAGCTTTTGAAAGCAATAAAATGTGTGTGAGATGAAAAGTCGCACGCAGGGAGCTGAAGCTTTACACCGCGCTTTAAAGCTTTAAAGGAACATTCAGAGCCCAGACTCGACCTTCACCCCTGCTCCATCCAAACACATGCTGATTATAATTATAGTTATTATAATGATTATTTTCGCAGGTAAATGAGCAGCTGGAGAGCTCGCGCGACCGAGAATTAACAAAATGGAGAATAAATTGAGAGGCCAAAGTGATCCATCAACATGAAGAGCTCATTCAACACTGTAGGTGTTAATTCCCTCATGCTGGTGTTGAGATGGAAATCAGGATCTCTCTCTCTCCTGGTCGTACCTGCGGCCTCGGGACTGTGTGTGTCCGTGTTTCCCTCCACTCCGTGTTTGGAGGCCATGTGGAGAGCCGAGATGAGTTTGGACCCTCCTGAGATGTGATGGTGGTAGTGATGATGATGATGATGATCTAAACTCAGCGGATCCTTCATCGAGTTCATCGAGCGTTAAAAAACACAAGCCGCGTTTTCAGATCAACGGACTGAAGAGAAAAAAGTCCAGATTGGGAAGAAGAGACTCACTGTGTGTGTGTGTGTGTGTGTGTGTGTGTGTGTGTGTCCGCTTAGCAGATCATTCCTTCCTCATTCAGATCAGGTTCTTCATAAAAAAAGAAAGAAAGAAAGAAAGAAAGAAAGAAAGAAAGAACCCCCCCTCCTTTCCAGCTCAGTCCGGAGATCAACCATGAGCTGTGTGTGTGTGTGTGTGTGTGTGCGTATTGCAGCAGGAAATGAGCGCAGACTGACAGAGACAGGTAGGAGATATTATATCCACACACACACACCCTCGTTCTCTCTCTGTGACACACACATACACACACACACACTCACTATCCACAGACTGCCATCTCTCTCTCTCCTCTCTTTCAGCTGTTCTTTTTCTCTTTTGCCCGTCCAAATCTCTCTCTCTGACGTCACGCAAGCTCCTCCCACTGTTTTTGACAGGTCATCAAAGTCCACATGATGGCTTCAGCGGCCAATAAGAAGAGGTGTGTGTGTGTGTGTGTGTGTGTGTGTGTGTGTGTGTGTGTGTGTGTTCACATGAAGATTTTAGAGGCCACATTGATGTTCCCACAAAACACAGGAAGCCACTTTATAGCAACCAACTTAGAAAAAAAAAGGGAAAAGAGAAATAAATGAAGCAGAAACAAGTCACACAATCCTCACGTCAACAATCACGTGACATTTCACTCATTTTTCACATGCAGTGTGTGTGTGTGTGTGTGTGTGTGTGTGTGTGTGTGTGTGTGTGAGAAGAAGAAGAAGAAGAAGAAGAAGAAGAAGAAGAAAACTCTCAGCTTATGACCCTGTAATGGTGTCTCATGTCCTGTTCTTGATAAATTCCATGGTGCATTATTATGGGTCACCAATTTTATACACTATCAGGAACATCGTGTCATTTTGTTCAGATCTTGCGAGCTCCTGAATGCAGGAGATGATCTCTGTGCTTTCGGAAAATCCCTCCAGAAATCCTGCACCATATGGAGGGTGTGAGTTCCGTCCTGAATGTCTGGAAAAGTATAAATGTGTCTATTACTGTGTTATAACTAAACTTTATTGATTATAGCACACATGATTTCATGAACACAGTGTCCTCCATCACCCAGAGCTACATTCAGACAAGTTTAAGAGAAACTGATGACAGATTGTCAGTCCAACGCTGGAGTTGTTAACTCTCTGTCAAAGTGTGGAGTTGCGTCTCGAACCCGTGGCCTCGGGGCTGTCTGAGTTTCTGCATGCCGCGTTCGGAAAACCATGGAGCCAATTTTCCAAAAATTCTCAGTGTTGAATTCAAACACAGGCTCTATAAACCTGCATCAAAGTTTCAAAACTAACATTTTAAATTTTAAGACAGGTTTGTGATCGTTTATAATCTTAATCCTCAACTTAAAGACGAATCTTTCCTTCTTTACGATTTCAGTTTGTTTCAGTTCTGCACTTTATTACCTGCTGAAGATCGCAGGTCGCTGAGGGGTCATCTATTGCATTTGTGTGTTCATAGGTCTCTCTCTCTCTCTCTCTCTCACACACACACACACACACACACACACACACACACACACACACACATTGCATAATCAGGTTTCTAAGGTGCTCTGACATTAATAGACAATTAGTCACCCGTCTTTGGAGTAATCAAGTCAGAGAGTTGAAGACTTCAGAGGTGAGATTTTTAAGACTTTTGAGCTTCAGCTGATCTGAAATGACAGTGATGATGATGATGATGATGATGATGATGAGTCTGAAGAGCTGTGTCTGATAAACATCTTAACTCAAAGCAGTGCTTCCATTATAACAACTCCTGAAGGCCTGGTTCTTCTCTAAAGCGCTATAAGGAGATAAATATTCTCAGAACCAGATGTGAGCTGGAGGTGAACTTCCTCATACTTTCATAATAAATACATTTAAAGTCTTCTCTTGATTGTTTCAGTGATTTATGCTATGCGCTGAGCAGCACCTTAAGTGACAGCCTTTAAATCAAATCAAATTAGAACTGGACATTATGGTGATAAACAGAAGAAAAAGAAAAGGAAAAGGAAGAAGGACAGAATATCCAATCACAAATCATTCTTTTTTTTAATATTTCAAGGACACTTAAATCCCTTTAATTCCCCGCTTCTGTTTGTGCTTTATTTTTTTTTTATCCTTCACTCAGGACTGAAAGATCTCCACATCTCCGGGAAAGTATTTTACGTGACCTTTATTTGCCCTCCGACAAAAAAAGAAAAAAGAAAACACGGAAGAAAGAGAAAGAAAACAAAAAAGATTTTGCACGAGTTCGAATCTGTATACTAATAATTCAATAGAAAAATAATAAACTGAGAGAATCCCAGTGACCCCGGATCAGTGTGATGATCATTCCCCTCCTGGGCTCCAGGTTTAATCTGAAAAGCTGAAACGCGCTCAACAAACAAAACTGAATTAATTTACACTTAAATAGATTTTGATTCCTGTCCTGATAAAAAAGTTATTCATGCAAAATCAACACAAAGATTCCGAGAAGCTATTACAAGGATTTTGATTCATTATTCATTTTAATTAATGAGCGGTTTGTTAAATTTATAATTTTAAGGTAAACAAAGGGACAAATAATAAATTTACGCACTTTACTTGTTAAATTAATTATCCTGGATCAGACACTAATGCTCTTCTGCTACTACTACTGATAATAATAATAATAATAATAATAATAATAATAATAATAATAATAATAATAATAATAATAGTCAGGGCCCTGAGTGTTTTCCGCTCACACTGATGTTGGATGTGTCGGGTTTTTCCGGGTCGGTGCCGGATTATTGCTCCGTATTCAGGATTTGGGGATGCTGTGGATTTACACACGCGCTAATTACCGATTCAGTCAATATTGAGCGCGAGGACAGAGGCTTTTCTGCAGGATTACCGAGCACAGCACATTCCTCTATCACTCTATTCCTCTATCACTCTACCACTCTATCCCTCTATAACTCTATTCCTCTATCCTTCTATCCCTCTATTCCCCTTCAGCATGCAGGATTTCAGTACACAGTTAGTGCCCCCCCCCCCCGGGGGGGGG
>JAPEIY010000027.1:1488180-1498343 GCA_026122135.1 Cathorops aguadulce | reverse complement strand
CTGGGATAGGATCCAGCTCGCCTGCGACCCTGTAGAACAGGATAAAGCGGCTACAGATAATGAGATGAGATGAGATATTTTTAGCCAGCTAGCTACATGTCCTGAAATACGTACAGGATACAGTTTTTCTGACAAAAAGAAGATTTTTCCAGAAATCATTTTGTTAGTTTAGTATAGTCTGTTTGCCAGCACTGGCCGTGAAAATGGATAAACATTTATGAATATGACCTAAAATCCCCTCAGACGTTCTGTCACGTTAGCTCGTCTTTGCTATCTGGTTAGCATTATCAGTAAAATGATGACCATTTTAAATGCAGCACTCAGAAATTCTGTCAGATTCACTCACACTAGCATGTTAGCAGACAGGATTTCTGAAATGTTTCTGAAACCATAATACACTATACTGTATAACTGTTTCCGTTCATCACTGCTCACACGAGACCGCTAGCGAAGATCAGCTAACGTGATAGAATTTATGACTTTCTTTTTCAGTCAGGTTTATCAGTGTTAAAAATATGTATTGATAATGCTAATCAGCTAGCTATGCTGTGCTAACCTGATAAGATTTCTGAAAAGAAAGTTATAGGAATTAATATTTATAATCTGTTCAGTGCTAATGTTGACCAACTAGCAAAGTTAAGCTAACGTTTCTGGCAGGATATTTTGTTTTTGTATCTTTAATGTTTCCAGCAAAATTGTGCTGACAGGATTTCTGAAAACATTTAACTGATATTTCTAATTGTTTGTCTCATGCTAACACGAGATCACTCATCATTTCTGACAGGATTATTAAGTCACATTCATCAGCATTAATAACCTTCACTGCTAATGCTAGTCTGCTAGCTAACAGAGCACTAACCTTACCACATTTCATCAACATTTTTACCTCAACAGCGTACATTAATCTGACAGGATTTTTTTTTAAACTCATTTTCATGAAAATATATAATCTACAGCTAAAACATCTTTCTGATTGGATCGTGAATACTTACAGTCTTAAAACTGTTTATGCTAAGCAGCCAGCTAACTTGTGCTAACCTGACAGGATTTCTGAGAAGAATTTGAACTGATATTTATAAATGCTCATAATATTCAGTGCTAACACTCGTTAGCTTACTTAAGATGAGCTAACCAGATAGAATTGTAAAGTCCTATTGATTAAAACCCATGACCTAACACCAGCTAGCTAGCATGAGCTAACCTGACAGGATTTCTGACAGACATTTTAGGTCTTTATATTCATATAGATTTTATTGATTGCTAACCAGTTCGCTAACATGAGACGATTTTGATTTGTGCTTAAAAATTGTCCTAATAATCCCTGCTAATGCTAAGCATCTAGCTAGCATAGGCTAACCTGACAGGATTTGTGAAGATTTCTGGTCAAATAAACCTGTTAAAGTATTGTTTAGATTTTTTTTTCCCCATTGTTCTGCTGATTTCTTTCTTTCTTTCTAAATAACTATTTTGATTCCAAAATAGCTGTTTATCTCATTAACACTCAGGTGAGGTTTTATTTATTTTATTTTTTCCATCTTCCCCACAGTGTTCCTTTAAGGATGAGAGCTTCCTTTTGAAAAGTCCGTATTCTTTGTGAAGAGAAAACCTGAGTCATGAACGTGACCTGAGCGTTTCTCTGCGCTGAGAATGGATGTGTTTATCAGCTCTCGAGCATCTGGAGAGAAACTAAAGGCCTAAATTTATGATCCGAGACGTAAACCTATTTGTGTGAAAGTTTCTGTTGTCGTGTGATGTGATGGATCCGCTGGGAGCCGTCGGGATCGAGTGTCAGGACAGACGGGGAAAACAGAGGAAAAGGAGGAAAGTGATAAAACATCATTCCATCATTCCAGCTCGAAGTGACAGGATTTAATTTCTTTTTTAATCCAAAAATGGAACAATGATTAAAAAAAATAAAAAAATAAAACGTGCAAAACTCTTCTCCAGCTTGATTTATATCTTCTTTTTTCTTCCACCTGCTATCAGGAACATGGGAAGGGACTCGGCGGCTCCTCCAGGATTGTTTGTATCGATCATGACGGAGATGAAGAGAAAACAGATTGGATATTATTTCAGAAATAGACGTCCGAGTTGCGTGGCTGTAAAATCTAAAGAGACGACATGGAGCATTGATGAGCAGCGACACTGCAGGAGGCGTGAGGATTTTTCATTCAGAGGCCTTCAGGGAGCCATCGATGGAGCAGCAGCTGTATGAGCAGGATGAAAGAGAGAGAGAAAGAGAGGAAAAAAGAGAAAAGGAGAATTTGTCTAAGCCCTGATTTTTTTTCTCTCCACTGTCCTCATGGGAAATGGAGTGAAGGAGAAAATAGACAAAAAACAAAGGAGCTGAATAAATTTACTCGACTCTCTCTGCCTTATTTAATTGGTAAATATCCGCATTCAGTTTTATGACATTTTAGAGTTTGCTTGCAAGTAAGGAGAAATCTCAAAATTTTAAATGTTTTTTTGAAATTTAAATAAAGTAAGGCTGTTTTTAATTTTTAATTGTGACTTTAAATGAAAACAGTCAAGATAAAAATAAAATCAGAAAATTTTAGTCTAAAAGAGAGAACTTTAAAGAAAAACATTTGGGTTCTTAATAAATAAATAGATTGTTTGTTTGTTTGTTTGTTTGAAAGATAAGCAACTCTAAATAAAAGCATTCAACATTTAAAAAAATTAAAATAAAAACATGCCACCTTCAAAAAAAAGAGAAATAACTTTACACCATGTTGTTCATGTACCAGCTTTCAACTGGTTTTTTTTTTTTTTTGGTTGCCTTTTTTTTTTAATCAGAATTAAAAGCAGAGAAAAAGAGAAAGCAAAAAAATAAATAAATAAAATAAAATCAGGTTTCAAGGAAAAAAAAAAAAAAAGAACAGATTAAAGTGGAAGGGCACGCAGTAGAGTCCAGACCTTCACCAAGCCACATACTGTTTAATCAACATCAACATCAAATAGATAATCCTAAAGCTGTCCACCAAATTTCATCCAAATCTGTTCACTACTTTTGGAGTTACATTGGGAACAGACAAAAAAAGTCCTGGATTCACAAACATCTGGATTTACATCAAAATCTAATCTAAATAAATCTAAATAATTGTTCCACGGGCCATGGCTCACCTTTCCACCAAATTTCACCCAAATCTTTTCACTTCTTTTTGAGTTATGTAGGGAACAAACAAACAAATGAAGGTGAAAACAGAACCTTCCCTAACACAGATGGCAGAGGTAAAAAGTGAAACAACTTCACAAAAATTTCAATAATAAAAAGACAATCAAATTAATATAAATTTTGTCAACTAAAGGCCAAGAGATGGAAATTCACTTAAGTTCTATTAAACATGTTCACAAAACTAAAAAAAAGAAAAGTAAAAAAAAAAACTCGAAGCAAAATTAAGTGACATTTAAAAATAACTTTAAATTATTTCTTCAAACTAAGAATCTAGCACACTTTAACTTTAAAATGTACTGAATTTAACTTTATTTTGACAAAAAAAATGCAAAAAAGAGATCTAATTTAAAGCAATGACATCCTGTTCTGAAACATTCAAATTTAAATAATTTTATTTAAAATAAAATTAGCCGTAGTCATGGTTTTATCTTATTATTTTTCTTTTTCAGTACTGTCGTGATGTAGATTTTTTTTTCTCTGCAGTTTATATTCCATGTTTATGCCACATTACCGCCACATTTGCACATTTCCATGTTTGTTGAAGTGACACGACTCATCATGTGTTCATCCACCTCTTTTTTCAGACAGAAAATCAAATTGTGTTTTGTTTTTGTTTTCTGGTAAAATCTTTAGCAGCTGTGTGATGACATGAGCTCGGCGTTAATCGATCACGCTCGAGAGACTCGAGAGAAAACCGGTGTCTGTCGTCCATCTCGGCTCTAATTGACCTTTCAGTTTTACTTTATGTTGTCACATCAAAGCTAATGAGCACTCGCTATTTTAATTAGGCAGCAGATCCATGCAGCAAATAAGAAAACCGTTTAATCAATACTCAGCGTCAGGAGGAAATCGGGTCGGATCGCGTGCGGATCATTCCCGTCAGGACGCCTCATTACTCCATATTAGCCTTCGGAAAATTTCTGTATTCCACATATATTTTGTGTGTGTGTTTCCTTCTTCTCTGTGGAGAATCAGGCAGGATATTGACAGACTGAAGCCCAGAGGCGACTCGGTGCATGGGGCATCGTTCCCAGACCCCACCTGAGAACAGAAACTTCTCTCTTCTGTTGTGTTGATGTTTAAAACAACCTGCATTATATCTGTAATTAAAAACACCAGACTGAGGAACAAAAAGTGAGAAATAAGTTAAAAAAAAACTCAGGCTGTTTTTAGATTTTATTTCCCATGTCCTTTCCTCCGTTCAACTCAACTCAGGGCACAACATTACATTCATAACACAGTTTCCACTCCAGCCTTAATTTATTTCATTTATTTTATTTATTCTTGAGACTGTAAAGGTGCGACAGATGCTTATGTATTTCTCACCATCACCTTACTGAAGTGTAGCTCTGATATGCCATAATATACTGCTTTAGGATTTTTATTTCAACTAAAATACTTACCATGTCGTCATGAACAGTTTTACACTCAAGTCTCCATCAGTGAACAGTTTATAACTTCAACAAAACAGACTTCCTGTTCAACTATAATGAACTTCCTGGTTACACAGTTGTAGTTTGTGACTCTATAGGACATCATTATAGAAGTGAGTTATTTATAATCACGCTGTCTGTTATCACCCAGATGAGGATGGGTTCCCTTTAGAGTCTGGTTCCTCTTGAGGTTTCTTCCTCGAGTCATCTCGGGGAGTTTTTCCTCAACACCGTCACCTCCGGCTCGATCATCAGGGATAAATTTATAAATTTAAAACATATCCAGAATGTATATTTTTCCATAAAGCTGCTTTGTGACATGTCTGTTATTAAAATCAAATTGAACTGAATTGAATTGAATATTGTTTCAAACATAGTGTAAACAGTACAGAAACAGTTTATTGTTTGCTTTTGTTTTTATTTTTATTCTTATATAAAAAATAGAAGTATGTACATTTTCATGGATTATTGAATCTTCAATAAATACAGAAAGATATATATTTTAAAAATCATCAGTATATTAAAAAAAATCCAGTTTTTGAACATTTTAAAGATTTTTAAATGACAAAACTTTAAATAAAGATGTTGACTTTAAAGAGTACTGTACTTGAATAATCAGCAAACACAAACAAACAAATTTTAAATAAAATGTGCCACTTAATAAAAGAAAGAAACTCAAAGTGCCACTTGTCCAACTTAAAAATAAATTATAAATCTGTCAGCTTCAAATAAAGAAATGTTAAAAAATGTATGAAAGAAAGAAGAATCAGTGAAAGTTTTGAGTTTTGTATAAAGCAGAAATTATTTAAAAATAATAATAATTAAATAAGTAAACAAACAAAAAGTAAGGATGTAGATGAAGGAATTATTTTTTTTATTTTAAAGAATAGATTAATTTAAAATATATATGGGAAGAATATAGCAGATAGGAAGCCAGTGATTTGGACACGTTGATTTTCTCAAACATGTTTACTGAGAGACTGTAAATAATAAATAATATTTTCCGTGGCGTTATTGTAAACAGTAATCAGTGTTAATGTGTGATGCAGCTGATCCAGTCTGAGGATGATATCGAGGCGTGTAGCTGAAGGGGGTTTGGCAGGCATGAGAAGACGAGTTAAAAGTTTTCCCAACGCTTTGTTGGAGGCAGCGAGACGAAAAAAAAAAAGCAACAAAGAAAAAAAAACAAAAAACATCAGAAGCTTAGTCTAGACATGCGAGTGTGTGGATGGAGGGAAGAAATAAAATGACTGGGTTACTCAGGCAGGACAGAAGATTGATTCAGATGTGTGTGTGTGTGTGTGTGTGTGTGTGTGTGTGCCGTAATTGCACACATTCCTCAGTGGGGCAGGATGGCAGGGTGTGGTGCTTCCTGTGTAAATATGGAACAGGTAAAAAGACACACACACACACAGGATGAGCTTATCCGAGGCCACCTTTGAGACGTTTACAGCAGGTTCTCACAGACTGACATAAGTATACTTAAGTAAACAAATTAATTTCATTACATTTAAATGTTTAATTTCACTTATTAATAAAAATACAATCTGTTCATTCAATCATTTTAATTTAAATAATCAATTTGCAGCTCCAAATTTTACCAACTCTACCTGTAAGAACTCATCCTTCATCCTCAAACTCAGAAAAAAGGAAAAAGAAAGAATGCAGATCACATCATTTCCATTTAATTCGTGATATTTGTGGAATAAAGTGCTTCCGTGTTCTGAGGTGAGCTGTGGTGGACCTGAGGATAAATTCTCCTTCGGTCTTCGAGGTGTAATTTGATGTGATTTGTTCCTCAGCGCTGAAGGTGAAGACGCTGAGATTTCGGTGTGTAATGAGGCAGAAAGTCACCTCTGGCAATTTAAATGTCACATTAATAAGAAATCCCATGACGGTGTAATGAACGAGACGACATGTAGGGTATCAATCGATAGGCCAGTTAACCACACCCCAAACCGGCGTCAATAAACATATGCGTGAATTGATTCTGTCCAGTTATTATCATATAAAGCAGTTGGGTAAGTACGCAGATAATTGCTGATGGGATATAAAGTACCCATGATGCACTGAGGGGGATGGGGGGGGGGCTTACTTATATGCAAAGCGGTTAAACACATGAAATCAATCCACAAGGCAGTGTGTGTGTGTGTGTGTGTGTGTGTGTGTGTTAGTGAGCAAAAAGGAAATAAACATGTCACTAAAAATTTACACTTTCCTCTAATTCAGGAATCAGCCGAGACGTTTGATGACATCATCACACATTCACAATAAACACTGCTTACAGTACACAAACTCTGGGCTTTTAAATGAAATAGCCATTTTACACTGAGCTGCTTTACGCTAGCTTTAGGTTTCTGTAGTCTAAAACAGTGCAGCGTAAAACAATTTAAAAGCAGTCTAGTGTAAAATCATCTAGTGTAAAGTAGTCCAGTGTTGAGTCGAGATCACACTAAACCACTGTGCACGAGTCTGTTTTATGATTACATTACACTCAGTACTTTGCTCTTTACATTGGACTGCGTTATGTGAGGCTGCTTTATCTGAGAACACTTTACAATTTTACACCATGCTGGAATGTTTTACTATTTAACACTAGACTTGTTTACACTTCAATACTTTACACTAGACTACTTTAGTACTTTACACCGGACTACTTTACACAAGAACATTTAAATTAAAATAACTTACACTAGACTACTTTGCTACTTTACAGTAAACTATTTTACACTGGACTACCTTACACTCGACTAACATTCTTTACACTTGACTACAACAGAATACTTGATGCTACAATACTTTAAACTAGATGACCACTTTACAGTAAACTACTTGACTACTTAACACGAGACATCTTTACACTAACATGCGTTACACCAGAATATTTATGCTAGAATGTTTACACTAGACTACTTTACTACTTTACAATAAACTACTTTACAATGAACTATTAACACTAGAATGCTTGATACTAAACTACTTTACACTAAAATACGAGCTATAATATGTTAGAAAAATTTTATACTTTACTCTGTGATGTTAGACTACTGTACACTTTATATTTAAGTCCCTCACATTAGCATACTTTACACTAGACTACTTTACTACTATACAGTAACTACTTTACATTTAACTGCATTACACTACAATAATATACTTTTTATTTGACTACTTTACGTGATATGCTTTTACTACTTTACATTGGAATACTTTACACTACTTACTTGACACTATTCTGCAATACACCAGACTATTTTACACTGGACTAATGTATGCTAGAATATGTGACACTGCTTTATATTCTCCAGTCAGAAAATTCTAAATTATTTGAGGCAAAAATATTAACAATAAAGGAAACTGTGACTCAAACTTTACATGACTCTTCATGTAAAACCTGGTTATAGTGAGGGATATTTTCATAGAAAATCGATTAATCTTTAAAATGCTCCTTTGCTAATTCACTGCTGATGTGAACAAGCTAATGTTCATGGACAGTTATTAGTGCAGGCTAAGCAACTTGCTAGTTTTTAATCATTGCTACAACTGTCGGTTATTAACAAATTAACAGTAACATCTGGATTTTTAATACGATCAGCATTTTTTCTCAAAACTTGAACAGGATAATTCAGATGTAACTGGGAGAAATACTTCATTAAAATCTTTTTTCTTTCTTTTTTTTTGAATTCGCTAGTTCTGCTAATATGTTATTGATATTGCACTCCTGGACAAAAAAGAAAGCTAAAGCAGGATTTGCCGGTTTAAAGTCTTTAAAGATCTTTTTCACCGCTGATTTATTGTCTTTTTTTTTTTGGCTGCATACTGTACGGTATAGACGTCCATTATTTCAGGCACACACACGTTCTCTGACATGCTAAACCCCTGTATTAGCATAACGTTTCCACTGTATTCTCTCACACACACACACACACAGATATCAGTGTGTAGTGGCAGTAAGTTGACTGTAAGTCCTGTCACACTCAGCTGCTCTCCTCCATCCTCCTGTTTTAAGCGATTGTATGTGTATCATAACAGATTAGGAGCTGGATTAGCCCTAAGCTAACCTTTATCCTCCCTCGTCCCTACCTGAAACTTACAAGCCAATCGGACCGGCCTGATCCCAAACGGCACTCGGCCCCTCATTACCCGGATTAAGGGGAACTCTTTTGAGTAATTATTTTCACATCGGATAAACATTAAGCTTTGCACGGATTTAGCCGAGCTCTCGCCCAATACCACGGAGAAAGGCAAAGATCCGAGTGGGCTTATCGCGGTGTAACGGGGTGCGAACAGCCTAATCGGAAGTCACCAACAAACAGCGAGAGAAAGACAAGGAAAACATGGATGATTAAGGGGATAAGAGAGAAATCAAACAAATTAAGGCACGAGGCTGAATTTATTTATGTTTTGGATCAGCAGAGAAGGAAATTAGGCCTCGCATATTTCGATTTGTTTCTTTTTTTTTTTTAAATAATTTCTTTGGCGTACACAGCTAGGTGTTTAAAAGATTGCTACAGACAAAAAAAACCTTGTAAACTTTCTTGACACATCTGAAAAAATAAAGGGCAAATGTCACTCGCTTTGGAAAGGCTGGCTCTGATTTCATATATTATTTCAATCGTACACAATTACAGAGTGAGATCACATCCATTGGAGCCCAGATAACCTTTTAAGGAGAGAATTCCCACAGTGGTGTGACCTTTGACCTCGACATTGCCAGCAATCTTCACTTGCACTGCCACACACACACACACACACCAAATTCTCTGTCTCGCTTACATTCTTGATTGCAGAAACACTTTTACCTTTTATAGTACGTATATGCCAATGAGAATCGCATCAGAGCCTACATGCCCCGCCCCTTTCCACTGGTCACACTGCTGTTGCCTGGCCTAAACCCCTGGGCTGCATTTGCCTATAGGAGGAACCCCATTGGATCTTTTAGTTTATGACACAATAATCATGAGAAAACACTGTTGCTAGGCAACTGAGAAACATGCATGAGCGCATGCTAGCAAATTATTGAAATAGCTAGCATATAGATATCAAGCCTTCATCAGGAATAAAATAAATGAGTATGCTAATCACACTTCACATCATCTGCTTTGATTTCGATTTTATAAACATCACCATAAGCACTGATGAAATCGTCTCACAAACATGATGACACTCGGCTGTACGTGAACACGGCATTCATAAAAATCAACTGAAAGTCCAACATGATATTCAGCTCTTCTTGCTCTTCTAAAGATGCATCTTTATGTCATTTTGCTCCTTAAGTTCATTCCAGTGAAAAGACAAATGATCATTCTTTCAAGGCAGACGGCCTTTCAGATTTTTCAAGTGTAGGTCATAAAAGGAATTTTCCTGACACCCAATTATTTTTGTTTAGTGGTTAAAAGCTACTGAATTTGAATCACAGACTTCAATTTTATTAGTTTTTTTTCAATAGAATAATTAATGAATTATTCGGGGATAATCACGTGGTGGGCTTTCCCCGTTCACGCAAGGCATTGTGGGATACAGATTTGAAACAGGAGAGAAAAATGGAGGACGTG
>JAPEIY010000027.1:1157540-1161558 GCA_026122135.1 Cathorops aguadulce | reverse complement strand
TGTCAGTGGAAACAGAAAACCCGGTTCCAAACTCAGCACTGGCCCCGAACCAGCCCTGGAACTGATTTGGTGGAAAAGGGACAAGAGAGGTGAATTTTGGCCATGAATGAAAGATTCACCTATTCAGTCACTGATCTGTGAATGATGGAGAAGCACATATCAGTCATGGCCCAAAGATTCACTGATTCAAATGCTGCTCTGTGAACCCTGACTCACACTGGAATAAATCTCAGTCATGACCAAATGATTCACTGATTCATGCACTGACAGGGGAGTAAATCCGTCTTACCAAGTTATTCAGTGATTCAAACAGTGAGCCACAGAGCCATGAATCTTTATCATGACCAAATGATTCACCGATTCAAATGAAATTGAATTGCTTTTCTTTGTTATAATATATTGTAATTTTAATAATTTATTATAGTCACAGGTTTTAAGTGATTAGATATCAATCACCACTCACAGCTGACCACTTCCTGTTCTTTTGCCAACAGAGCTGCTGTCAAGCCAGCAAGCCCCGCCCCCTCCTGCTCCACATCAGCATCAGCAGCACCTGTCAATCAGCCCGCCTCTGTGCAATCAGAAGGCGGAGTTCCAGAGTGCGTCGGAGTGTGTGCAGCTGCAGGAGAACTGGGTTCTGGGCACGAGTATGGGTCTGCAGAGCAGGTGTGTGTTTTTAATCCAAATCATTCAAATTAGCACTTCAGCTTGATTAATAATTACACACGAGTATATAACCAGATTCTGAACACACACACACACACACTTTTATATTTTAACTGATTTTAATATCTACAGACAGAATTTACATCGACATGATGGTGATGATTAACTTGGCTCACTTTCTACAATAAACATGAGAAATGATAATAATTTTGTACTAATGGTACCAGGAATGGTACTAATTTTACACAGATGTGTTACTCGATGTTTACGCCTCAATTCTGTTTTTTTTTTCTAGTTTTATTGTACTTTTAAAAAAAAGCTTAGCAAATAATGTGCTCTTTAACACAGAATATAAAAATCAAAAATATATTTGTGACACCAAATGTATGAGTTACATTAAATAAAAAAATAAATTAAAAAGTAATTTTAAAAAGCCGGATTTTTCAATTATTAAAACGTTTGAGTGGTTTACATGCGTATTTATTGTTTCACAGAAAATATATCCAGTTTACTTCATGCATGTGAAAAATACAAATTCAAAACTCATTTTTACGAAAAAAAAAAAGATCTGTACATGTATAAACCCGTACCCTCGTTAAAAGTCCCAGGATCTCTGAACATGTCTGAATATGAAAATCAGGAAAATACTTTACTGCTGCCGTCCCAATAGCGAGCTCGCTGCTTGGCTAATGGGCGGAGCGAGAGAGAGAGAGAGAGATTATTTCCCAAAAAATAAACTTGCCAAAATAGGCCATGATTACTGCATATTTGTTTGTTTGTTTGTTTACTCACATGCACTGTAACACATGCAGGCTTCAACAGCAGAAATCCATTTATTATAAAAGAAGCTGAAGGCAGACACGGGGTTTATTCGTAATTAAATGTGCTTTATTTCCGCATTTCACTCTGAGACTTTAATTCAGAATAAAAACGAGCGCTGATTCAGCACCGGCATTAAACATCAATTTATTTCACATCTGCAGGAGAACTACCAACAAAGAGAATCATTTATTATGATGCTGCGAGATACAGAGTAGAGAGAGAGAGAGCAAGAGAGACAGAAAGACAGTGTCCGAGAGACAGACAGACAGAGAGACAGACAGAGAGCGAGAGAGAGACAAACAAACCGAGAGCGAGAGAGAGACAGGCAAAGAGAGAGAGAGACAGAGACAGATAGAGACAGAGCGAGAGAGACAGGCAGACAAACAGAGAGAGACAGAGACAGATACAGAGAGCGAGAGAGACAGAAAGATTGTGCGAGAGACAGACAGACAGAGAGAGAGGGAGAGAGAGACAGAAAGACCGAGCGAGAGAGACAGAGAGAGAGAGACAGGCAGAGAGCGAGAGAGAGACAGAGACAGATAGATACAGAGAGCGAGAGAGACAGAAAGACAGTGTGCGAGAGACAGATGGATAGAGACAGAGACAGATGGACAGACAGATAGATAGAGAGAGACAGAGAGACAGATACGGAGAGCGAGAGAGACAAAGACTGCGCAAGAGACAGACGGACAGAGAGAGACAGAAAGACAGAGAGAGAGAGAGAGACAAACAGAGTGAGAGAGAGAGACAGGCAGAGAGCGAGAGAGAGAGACAGAGACAGATGGAGAGTGAGTGAGAGAGACAGAAAGACAGTGTGCGAGAGGCAGACGGACCAAGACAGAGATGGACAGAGACAGATAGAGACCGAGAGAGAGATACAGAGAGCAAGAGAGACAGAAAGACAGTGCGCGAGAGACAGATGGACAGAGAGAGAGACAAAGACAGACAGAGAGAGGGAGAGAGACAGAAAGACAGACGGAGAGAGAGAGAGACTTTTGATCTTCGTGCTCTTTATTCACAGGGTGTTGAATGAATTAAAGAAAATTCACCTCCATGTTTTCACTTCTACAGGAAGTTTAGATTCCGGGTTATTAATCACCAGTAAAAAAATCCATTTCACCGTCAGTCATTACTGAAAATAACCTCGTATTCGCACACCATTACTTTCAGACGGTTTCACGTTGCCATTCGTCATGTGGAACTAATGTTCGTCTGATCTGTGACTCGTGGTCTTGCCGTCTCTTCCTTCTGTTTTTAGTCTGTGAAATTTCCACATGGCCCGTTTTATCTGTACCGGGAGGAAACTGATCAGTGTGGAGCAGGAATATTTACAGCCTAAAACAAACCTCGTTCTGGAAAAAGGTGAACCGAGACTGTAGATGTTCTGCGTGGTGTTAAAGAGAGGATCCAGTCTGCATTAGTCTGAAGCAGAGGAACTCAGTGTCTGGTTGCTCACAGCATCCGTGGTCGACTGGTCGACTTTGTGGAGCAAAGAACTCACTTCTGGAAGTACGAAGAGGTGTGTAGAACTTTGGATTCTTTGGGTTTTGGAGTATGATGGAGTGCAGATACGGGCCTATGACAGGACAGAAGGTTTTATGTAAGTTGGAGGTCAGTTCCTCTCGCTCAGCTGTAGAAGTCCATTGAGAGGTTTCTCAGTGGTTTCAGGAGCCCATGACTGGATGGACTTCTTCTCTCTGACCTTTTCCTCCAGCACAAAGAACAATGATGTAAATGAGTCCATGCTATTCTACTGTGTGAACTCACACCTTCATCTCTCTCTTCACGCAGATGTTTCAGAAGAATTTTGTTCTTGTCCAGTATTTCTTTACTTGTTGTTTCTACTTCTTTCTGTTAGCTCATGGAGCTGCTCAGTTTGAGGATTTTGTTTTGGAGAAAGCGTTTTGTTGGCTTTTGGTCGAAGAGCTGAATCTGAACTTCACCGATGCCCCACCACTGGCTTAGTGATGTGGCCTGTAACATTCTCTCTGTCCAAGATTACCAAAAAGTGTAGCTCATGAACCAAGTGGAGATCCTGGAGTAACCTGTAGTTAGTGTGTTAGTGATGCTGAAGGACACTGAAGAGCTCGGTGTGGTTGTGACAGTGACGGAGTGGAGTGAGATGTACGATATGTAACTGTTGGAGAATCTGCCTCTGGTAAAACTCTGAGTATGAAACCGATCGAGGTTTGCTCTGAAGATCTTCTCAGGAGTGGACGAAGTGATCCGATGTTTCGAGACGCCGTGCTGCTGGGCAGAGAAAACAGCACTAAAGAATGTGTGCCATTTCCTTTTTCTCCTAAACAGTGACTGACTTTGGATCATGTGCTTTTTAGGTGATGTCTTCTCGGTTGGTCGAGTTCTCTGAGATGATCATGCTGGATGCTACAGGACAGATAAAAACATGGCGAATTGAGGAAAAAGGCATTAATTTTGGGTTTGAATCCCCTTTAATCGTCTAAAAACCTGTTTATCGGTGATGCGGTACAGGGCTGTGATCTGTTAGAAGTCCTCCTGATCCTGACTGTGA
>JAPEIY010000027.1:1147540-1152540 GCA_026122135.1 Cathorops aguadulce | reverse complement strand
AGTGTAATGCGGGCGTCGTATGATCTGATGTGGTCGAGAGTGTTATTAAATTAGCAGCAGTGCTGCAAAGAGAGTTTTTTAAAAGGCTTTTTATGCTCTTATTGGTTGGCTGGAATGAGGAAAGCTGTGTGTGTGTGTGTGTGTGTGTGTGTGTGTGTGTGTGTGTGTGTGTGTGTGTGTGTATGAACACCTGTTTAACCATCTCAACACCTGGCTTGCTTTCACCCGAGATCTCATCCAGCATTATAACAGAATTCAGGTTTGCTTTGGTAACGCCCATGAGAAACAAACTCCAGGAAACGCAAGTGAGTATCATCATTATGATCTTTAATATGAAACTTTATCTGAAACATATCTAACCCTCACATGACATTGTTATAAGCCTTCATAAACAGCTCATAAGCAGAAATGAGAAACATACTTCACATAATCTGGTCATTATGATGTCATGCTATTGTTATAAGTATTCATAAACTGGTTATATGCCAAAAATAAGAAACATACTTTACATATCCCTGTCATTGTGATGCCATGACATTGTTATTAGTATTCATAAGCAGAACTATGTAACATATACTTTGCATATCCTTGTCATTGTGATGCCATGACATTGATGTTATATTCATAAACAGCTCATGAGCAGAAATAAGAAACATACTTTACATAACCATCATTATGATGTCATTAAATTGTTAAGTATATATAAAGCTTATTATGCTAAAAAACAAGAAACACCCTTTACATATCCTTGTCATTATGATGCCATGACAATGTTATAAGTATTCCTGAACAGTTCATAAGCAAACTTAAGAAACATACTTTAACCCTGTCATTATGATGTCATGATGTCATTAAATTGCTATAACAATACATACAGTTTATGCTAAAAAAAAGAAACACCCTTTACATAACAGTATTATAATGATGCCATGACATTGTTATAAGTATTCATAAGCAAAACTAAGTAACATACACTTTGCATAATCCTGTAATTATGATGTCATGGCATTGTTATAAGTGTTCATAAACAGATTATAGGCAGGAATAATGAAAAACAGTTACTTAACTGCCAGAGAAAATATGTTAGAATTAGATAGACACATTACATATCCCTGTCATTATGATGCCATGATATTGTTAAAAGTATTCATAAACAGCTCATAAGCAGAAAAAAACATGCTTTACATAACCCACTCATTATGATGTCATTAAATTGTTATAAGTATATATAAAGCTTATTATGCCAAAAATATGAAGCACTCTTTACATAACCCTGTCATAATGATGTCATGACATTGTTATACGTATTCATAAACAGCTCATAAACAGAAATAAGTAATATACTTTACATATCCTTGTCATTTTGATGCCATGACATTGTAGTGTTCCTAAACCGCTCATAAGCAGAAATAAGGAACTTACTATACATACCCCCTTTCATTATGATGTTATGATGTTATTAAATTGCTATAAGTATACATAAATAGTTTATTATAGCAAAAATAAGAAATACATTTTCCATAACCCTATCATTATGATGCTATGATACTGCTATAAGTATTCATAAACAGCTTATAAGTGGAGATAAGTAAGACACTTTTCATAATTCTGTTATTATGACATCATGGCATTGTAAGTATCCATAAACATCTTATAGGCAGACATAATGAAAAATCATTACCTAAGGGCCAAACAAATTACACATTGTCCTATGTACAGAAACTCTTATATATAACCATGTTATTACTGTGTCATTACTGCGTTGTATAAGTGCTCATTATACTTTGTCATTACTGTGTTATTAAGTATTTGTAGAACTCTTATAAACAGAAAGAATACACTTTACATAAGGGCCAGAGAAAATGTCTACAGTGTTATGACATTGACATAAGCAGAAATAAGAAAGATGATTTAAGAGCCAGAGAAAATTAACTTAACCCTGTTGTTATGACATCACATTGTTTTAATTCCTTATGCAAATCTTACAAGCCGAAATGAGACACTTTACATATGTCAAGATGTTGTTATAAGTGTTCATAAAGAGCTTATAAGCAGAAGGAAGAGACACCAGAGACAATATACGAAATCATGTCTTTGTTACGTGTTTGGGAAAAAAAAAGAGTATCACAGGGGCTTAACGGGGGGAAACGTGGGATTAAAACATGCACAGACACGCTAATCGTAATGCCACCGCTGTACACATCTGTCTATTCATTTCAGCTCTAATACAATAATAACATTGAAACATCTGTTAATGAGACACAATGCAATGAAGAAAAGTGGGCGGAGTCTGACACTGCATCTGTTCCCCAGACCTGCGTAAGCTGGTACGTCCCAACAGAATGCTAAGCGGTGTTCATTGACCCTGAAATCTATCTCATTCTACACACACACACACACACACACACACACACACACACACATCTGAAACAAGCTTTGAAAAGTAACCCAGACCTACAGGGGTTCAATTACCTGCTTCCCCTCCCCCCAAACCTCCTACACCACGTCTGGGGCATTGAGTGCCACTTCCTGCCTGGTCCCCAAGGCTGTAGGTCTGGAGGGTTTCTACATGTGTGTGTGTGTGTGTGTGTGAGTGAGAGAGACTCTGCTGAAAGGGCCATTGTTCACCAAGGTGGTCCCGAGGAGAGGCAGGGCCCAAGCGGGGTGGACAGTTAGCGGAGGTGGCTAATCACAAGGCGGGTCGGTAAATATTTATCCAGTGGGATGTAAACGGCTGCTCGGTATAATTTAGTGACAGGCTGTTCCTTCCTGCGTGGTGATGTTGTTTAGTCTCAAAGTGGAGATGTAGGACAAGTATGTGTACACGAGTGTGTGGGTTTTTTTTGGGGGGGGGCAAACATGTACAACCAATACTGATTACCTACAGTACAATACCATTTTACATTCATTCATTCATTCATTCATTCATATCCCACACTCACTGTGCTGATGTTAACAAGTGACACGTGGTTGGATCCTTAGAGATCTGGTGCTCGGGCCCCTTGTTGAAAAAAGAGTGAACCTTCAAGACAACTTTCCTGTTTTGAGTCCTGAAGAAAACCCTCCTGATGACGCAAAGTTCGAAAGCCTGCACCGCTGTTTGACAGAAATTTACGAGCGATCTGTTTACATTTGTCTCCTTTGCTCGCTGTCTCGTTAGCAAATAGAAATGGAAACCAGGAACGAATAATACACAAACCTCCTGAGAGCAACCTGGATATCTTACACATCCTGGCTTTCCAACAGGCCGACCTACTGACCCCTACAGAGCACAAAAGGTACTGCAGGCAAAAAGAACGAGCCGATCACGTCCTCGTGTTGCCTGAGGGAGTTTTTTCTTCATCAGTCTCGTATCTAGTTTTCTTATTATGGACCCAATAGATGTATGGAGTGTTTTTGCGGGGCACCAAGTGAATCCTAATAAATCAAAAATGTATTTTGCTCATTAAATTCATGTATAAAAATTACAGATTTGTTGATGTATTAGCTTGATAGTGAACTTGGCTAGCTTCTTCAGCTTGGTTGGTAACATGATCCATGCTAACTTCCTTCATATTCATGACAGAAATTAATTATTTACCCTGAGTAATAAAGACTGGAATAAAAATTCCCCAGCTTTGTGTCACAGCCTTGGAAAAACCTTCACACAGTCCTGTTTTGACATTTATATCCATTCTAGAACTGGAATATGTTCGTCTTTTGCGTGAACATCAACTGCATGAACATCTGGATTCTGACTGTTCAGAAGGTGTTGATTAATTTTCCATAACAGCAGCTCTGACTGCAGTGAAACCTCAAATGTATGTATATTTACGTGCTAAACGGGTGTGTAATCTTTTACATGGTGACATTTTCTGTGAGGAGATGTTTCTTGAAGGATCTCCAGCATCCATAACGTTCCGTAACACTCAGAGATAAAGCTGTAACTTCCTTTGAGTTTTACAGACAGAAGAGTTTACGCCTTGTGGTTTCTCAGGAAGACGGACGAGCCGGTTTTGTTTTGGATTTTTTGTCCCTGTCCTCAGAACACTGTACAATGCCTGCATTTGGGCCGAGCAGAGCTGCAGATGTTGCTGTTAATTCCTTAATAAGATAAAAGCTTCCAAATGACTTACTTTAGAGGAAGAAAAAGAAAAATTGACCGTAAAGATAAAGGTGAAGCTTGAACTCAGTTCAGCTTAATTTAAAACGACGTGTCTGGGTTTTGTTTTTGTTTGTTTTTTTACGCACATGCGCAAAATGTTTCGAGACTCGTGGCTCGGTCTTAATTTGTATCTCAAATACACACACACACACACACACACTCCATTATGTGTGGAAACTCAAATGACACACCAATATGAAGTTCTAAAGAACCAAATCAAATCTTCTAAATTACAGCTTTTTAAAAAAAAAACATGTTTCCCTTGTTAGTTTGTGACAGCGCTGTTGTTCCAGAGGACGCAGGAACACACCTGGTCCTGTCACATGGGACAAATGCATGGACATGTTTTAAAGTGTGTGTGTGTGTGTGTGTGTGTGTGTGTGTGTGTGTGTGTGTGTGTGTGTGTGTGTGTGTGAGAGAGAGAGCGCACAAAGCTGTATTCATCCTCTGATCGCTCTGACTCTTTCAGCTCTCTTGTTTTTCTGGGTTCATCTCTTTAGCACCCTCTATTCAGCCAGCCGTCCACGCGCACGCACGCACACACACGCGCGCGCACACGCGCGCGCACACGCGCGCACACACACACACACACACTCATCTGCTTCCTGTGTTAGTCTCACCGAAGGGTGTGTGTGTGTGTGTGTGTGTTTATATAAATGGAGAGAGAGGAATATTACATGCTTGCACAAAGATATGTAGTTTATCTTCGAATGATTAACAGATTTCACGAGTGAGTGAAAATATTTTTCAATACAAGAAGATAAACGGGGCGGCACGGCGGTGTAGTGGTTAGCGCTGTTGCCTCACAGCAAGAAGGTCCGGGTTCGAGCCCTGTGGCCGGCGAGGGCCTTTCTGT
>JAPEIY010000027.1:857496-868125 GCA_026122135.1 Cathorops aguadulce | reverse complement strand
GAGAGAGGGAGAGTGATACACAGAGAGAGAGAGAGAGAGGGGGGGTGAGAGTGATACAGAGAGAGAGAGAGAGGGAGAGTGATACACAGAGAGAGAGAGAGAGATAGAGAGAGAGAAGGGGGGTGAGAGTGATACAGAGAGAGAGAGGGGGGGATACAGACAGAGAGAGAGAGAGGGAGAGAGAGTGATACAGAGAGAGAGAGCGAGATAGAGAGAGAGAGAGAGAGAGAGAGAGAGAGAGAAGAAAGGGAGAGGTGATGCAGAATGAGGAAGTGGAAAAGAGAAAGACTCTTTAACACTGAGTTCGTAGCCCTTGATTAAATATTTTTGGTTTCTGTTTTCTTTCTCTTTGCGGAAGTGAAGGTGGAGTGGGCCGGTTCCGGGCGTGTGAACTTCCAGAATCAAAGGGTTCTTTAAGGGTTTGTGAGATAATGCGGGGAAAAACTGGGATCTATACTGAACAGTTATGGTGTCTCCAAGAGGGACAACTGAAGAACCCTGAACTTCAGGTTGTTGTAGTTCCTGCACTGTTTTCAAAGAAAGGAGTCAATCATGGGTCTTTAAGTGTGTGTTTGATAATTAGGGGTTCTTTAATAAACATAGAACCTTTATTGGGTCCCCAGTAGGGAACATTGAAGAACCACGGACTTCGTATCAAATAAATCTATTTTGAAAATCGGCCCATAATTCTTGCAGTCTTAGAAAAAAAGGTTCTTCAAGATTGTTAGATAATTAAGGATTCTTAGCATCCAAAAAAGGTTCCACTTTGAAACACTCTGCTGATTCTACACAGAACCGTGCTCATATGTTCTCAGAGTTGCTTGTAAAGACAGAGTTGGTCAAAAGCCCAAACTTTTCAGTACTGAATTTCAACATGATGGCAATCTTCATAAAAATGAAGAACAAGAAACTAAGTTTCTTTAAGATGTTCTTTTCAATGACATTCTATAGGGTGATGTTCTTTTTTTGGGGTGTGTGTGATATTTTGGAGGATGTTCCTGGAGGTGGAGTTCTTTGAGATTATTTTTTTTTTTTCGGATGATATTCTCTGAGACGATAGGGATGTTCTTTGGGATGATAGCCTTTGGAATGATGATAAACTTCTTTGTGATGATGTTCTTTTTGATAATAATGATGGTGTCCTTCAGGATCATAATGTCCTTCAGGAGGATGATGTCCTTCAGGAGGATGCCCTTCGGGATGATGATGTCCTTTGGGATGTTGATGTCCTTCAGGATGATGATGTCCTTTAGGAGGATGATGTTGTTCAGGAGGATGTCCTTCGGGATGATGATGTCCTTCAGGAGGATGATGTTCTTTGTGTTGATGAAGTCCTTTGGGATGACGATGTTCTCTGGGATGATGATGTCCTTTGGGATGATGATGATGTCCTTCGGGATGATGATGTCCTTTGGGATGATGATGTCCTTCAGGATGGTGATGTTCTTTGTGTTGATGATGTCCTTTGGGAAGATGATGTTTTCTGGGATGATGATGTCCTTCAGGGATGATGATGTCCTTCGGGTTGATGATGTCCTTCGGGATGGTGATGTCCTTCGGGATGATGTCCTTTGTGTTGATGATGTCCTTTGTGTTGATGATGTTCTTTGGGTTGATGATGTCCTTCGGGATGATGATGTCCTTCAGGATGGTGTCGTCTTTTGGGATGATGATGTCCTTCGGGATGATGATGTCCTTCGGGAGGATGATGTCCTTCAGGATGGTGTCGTCTTTTGGGATGATGATGTCCTTCGGGATGATGATGTCCTTTGGGAGGATGATGTTCTTCTGGAGGAGGATGTCCTTCGGGATGATGATGTCCTTCAGGATGATGTTAGTAAACTACAGCAAATGTTGATCTTATGCAATTCCTAAATCTTCTTTGTGTTTTTGTGTAAAAGTGTGAAATCTGTTTAAAAGCTTTTTTAATATTCACATGGCAGTGTAATTAGTGCGAGCTTTCTCTGCATGTCTGATTTTTTATTTTGCCTCGGGCAGATGAGGTTGTGTAAATGCTCTGAAGTGAGAAGTAGAAGGTCCCATGTTGGGAAAATACCAAGCTCCCCAGTTGTAATGAATGCAGCATAACTGTCATTACAGAGCTGATTAATTTAAGGTGAGAACTTTTCTTTAATTAATTAAGTTCAGATCATTTAAAGTGGCATCTCTTTTTAAACTTTGTTTTGGAGATCACTTCACATAAAACCGTGGAACTTTCTCTTTGAAACACTGAAAGCTGTCAACATTAAACTTTAAACACCTGTCGGAATGACTCAACATGTTGGAACGAACTTGTTTGCGAACATTCCACAACATTTAATGCAACTATAAACAGATAAAAAATGGTGTTGTTCTATAATTAATAGTAAATTTTAATTGTTGGTAAACTACTGTGGTGTAAGAGAAATACACTTACAGAGGGACACGCTGTTAGAGGAACATAATCAACCTCGGCGTGGTAACAGTAACTCCACTCCATCATACACACCTGTCTCTCACACACACACACACACACACACACACACACACACACACACACACACACACGATTATTATGCTGCACTTCCTTGGCATATTTCAAGAACAATTTCTCTGCTAAATACCATCGACTTATATTTAATACCTTATTCCTCCTAACAAGCTCGCTAATTATACTGAGCTAACAATCTAATGAGCTTGATAGAATGCTAGCTTTTTAAGCTTTTTAATAATATTTAGCTCAATTAATATTTAGCTTTTTAATTAATGTGATCTCATGTGGCTTTCTCATCAGCAAGATAGTTTCACCATTAAACCAGTTCCTCAAACAATCCTACAATCCTGCCGGCATTTATTCCCCAGGTCCTAATTCCTACACTCTTACATAAAGGTTCTTTAGGTAATTAAGGGTTCTTAGCTTCCAGAGAAAGAGCTAAAGAGAACATTTATGGTTCTACAGAATGGAAGCTGAAGAACACTTGATAGTTTTTTTTTTTTAAGAATGCAGGGAAAATCTATTTCAACAGCATTCCAACTCCTAATTTCTCCACTTCAAGAGTTCTTTAAAGGTTTATTAAAAGGCTAAGGGTTATTAAGAATAAAAAAAAAAAATATATATATATATATCTATATATATGCTCTACTTGTCCATTGGACTGGGGGTGGTAGCCAGATGTGAGGCTAACAGACACCCCCAACCTCTCCACGAAGTAGGACTTGGAGATGAACTGTGGGTCTTGGTCACTGACGATGTCCTCAGGGATGCCATAGGAGCAGAAGACTTGTTGAAAGAGGAGTTCAGCCATTTAGGCAGCCATAGGGATACCCAGAAGAGGGATGAGCCTCAAGGCCTTCAAGAACCAGTCGATGGTGACAATGATTATGGTGTTGTTTTGGGATGCAGGAAGGTCTGTGATGAAGTTGATCGCCAGGTGTGACCAAGGTTGCTGCAGGACAGGTAGAGGCATGAGTTTGCTGGCTAGAGGAGATCAAGGAAGCTTAGCCTGGGCACAGTTGGAACAGGAAGTGATGAAACATTTGATTTCGGTCAGCATGTTGTCCCACCAGTACCTATTCCTCAACATTTGGTAGGTATGCTGACTGTTGGGTTGACCAGTGGCAGGAGAGGAGTGCACCCGGGTGATGAGTTTGCTGCATAGATGTGCTGGCACAAAGAGAAGACCAGGTGGGAAGTTGTTAGGAGTAGCTTGAGGTTGAGACTTATGGATTTTCCTGTCCAGATCCCATGTGATGGACTGAATGAAGTGTTGAGATGGGATGATGTGTTGAGGTTCTGTGTCTCTGGGAGATGGTTCTACAGCCTGGGACAGAGCATCCCCTTTGGTGTTCTTGGACCCTGGTCAGAAGGAGATAGAGAAATTAAAGCAGGTAAAGAACAGTGCCCACCTGGCCTGACAGGGATTCAACCTCTTGGCCTTCTTAAGATACTCTAAGTTCTTATGGTCAGTTAGGATGGTGAATGGGTGAGTTGCTCCCTCCAGCCAGTGTCACCATTCTTCTAAGGCTAGTTTGATGGCCAGCAGCTCACGATTGCCCATGTCATAGTTCCTTTTGGCAGGGGATAGCTTCTTGGAGAAGAAGGCCACTGGGTGTAGTTTTGGCTTTTCTCCAAACTGCTGGGATAAGATGGCTCCAACTCCCATGTCAGAGGTGTCCACCTCCATGATGAATGGTCTAGTGGGGTCTGGATGCTGGAGAATTGGAGCTGACATGAATGTGGCTTTGAGCTGATTGAAGGCTTCTTCTGCCTGAGGATTTAATCTGAGGTACTTGGGACCCTTTTTCCGGAGAGTGGTCAATGGTGAGGCCAAGGTGCTGAAGTTCCTGATGAAACAGTGGTAGAACTTGGCGAAACCTAGAAATTTCTGGAGTTCTGTGACTGACTTGGGTTGTGGCCATGAGGTGATGGCTGAGACTTTGGTGGATTCCATGCTGACCCCTTCCGAGCTAATGATGTAACCCAGGAAGGAGATTTTGTCTCGGTGGAATTCACACTTTTTGGCCTCGATGTAGAGGTGGTTCTCCAGTAGCCATTTGAGTACAGCTCTGACATGGCCTTGACAGCTGTGGAAATCTAAGGAATAGCTCGAGATGTCATCTATGCAGGCAATGACGTATTTTCCCAGCATGTCCCACAGTATGTCATTGATGAAACTTTGGAACATGCTGGGGGCTGAATATAGGCCATATGGCATGACCTGGTATTCGAAGTGACCAGTGGTTGTACTAAAAGCTGTTTCCATTCGTCACCTCACTTAATCTGGATCAAGTTGTAGACATTTCAGAGATCCAGCTTGGAAAACACCTTGGCCGATCTGAGCTGCTCCAGAGCTGCCGGAACCAGAGGGATTGGATATGGATATTTAACAGTGACTTCATTAAGCCCTCTATAGTCTATGCAGGGCCACAGTCCACCTCCTCATTTCTCCACAAAGAAGAAGCTGGCAGAGGCAGGAGATTTTGACAGCCAGATGTAATCTTGCTTGAGAGCCTCCTGGATGTATTCCTCCATAGCACCATGTTCCTTCTGGGAAAGGGGATAGATACACCCTCGTGGTGGTGCCATGCCTGGCAACAGTTCAATGGCACAGTCATAGGGTCTATGCGGTGGTAGTCTGCAGGTCTTCCCCTTACTGAAGATCTCAGAAAGATCCTGGTAGCATTCTGGAACATTGTCCATGGAGTCGGGAAGCGGGCTCTCAACTAAGGTGGAGGAAACGATAAGTTGGGGACAAGAGAGACAGCTCTGAAAGCATGTAGGTGACCACTGAAGTATCTCCTTGTTTTGCCATGAGATGAGGGGATCATGCAGTTGTAACCAGGGGTAGCCGAGGATGATATCATGATGAACAGTGGTCGTGATGTACAAGGAGATTAGTTCATGATTGAGGGCCCCTACTAGTATCTGTAGCGGCTGTGTTCACAACATACCTAGGCCGTTGCCTGTGGGTCGGCCGTCAGTGGTCCGGATGTTAAGTGCACTTTGCAGAGAGGTGACTGGCAGGTTGAGCTCTTGCAAGAGGGCTTTGCTGATGAAGTTCCTCTCTGCTCCTGAATCTATGAAGGCAGATAGCACATGAGTGGAGGATGCCAATTTCAGTAACACTGGGATTTTGAATGATTTGGAGTGGAGTTTTCTCACCGGACTTAGGGCTGGAGCAGGTCTCTCGATTGAGGTTCCCTGGGCAGGTTGAACTGGGCAATGTTGGATGTTATGATCAGCGCTCCCACATTAGAAGCACAAGCCCTCCTTACACCTTCTGACATGCTCAGTGTAGGACAATCATGTGCATGACAGCTCCATGGGTGCGTGGTCCTCAGGAGGTGACATTGGCTTCTTATCCGTGAGGAGCGAAGGCCGATGCTTCAACAACTGGTCGAGATGTATAGCCAGTTCGAGCAGGGCGTCCAGTGAGAGGTTCTCATCCTTACATGCCAGATCTCTGAGTATTTCAGGGCGCAACCCCTGGCAAAAGGCTGCTTTGAGTGCTGGGTCGTTCCATCCACTGGAGGCTGCAACAGTTCTGAAATCCAAGGCATATTCCGTGATGCTTCTAGTGCCCTGTGAGCTGGTGAGAAGGCTTTCCCCAACTTCGATTCCCTCGGGCTTGTGGTTGAATATC
The DNA here is from genome assembly GCA_026122135.1 of Cathorops aguadulce. NCBI lineage: Eukaryota > Metazoa > Chordata > Actinopteri > Siluriformes > Ariidae > Cathorops > Cathorops aguadulce. The sequence continues at coordinate 862,003 of JAPEIY010000027.1, read as the reverse complement.
TTCTTGAAGAGGGAGAGAAACTGTTCATATGACCCTGTTGGCTTTCCGCCTTTGTTCCAGATGGCCGTAGCCCAGCAGAGTGCTTTGCCGGTGAGGAGAGACAGAAATTTAGCGATTTTGTGTTCTTCTGGAATCTCCAGCATGGTGGTGAAATACAACGAACATTGTAACAAGAAACCCTTGCATACAGCAGGGGTCACCAGTGAACTTTTCTGGTGCGGAGAGTTGCAATGCCGAGCAAGGAGGAGATTCGGTGCGCACTAGGAGGGCCTGCGACATAACAGTTATTAGCTGCGTCATCCAGGTGTTCAGATCGATGACCATTCGTTGGTGTTCTCCTAGCATTCAGCCCTGTGCGTTGAGCCGTCTGCTTGTGATCCTCTGCTACATACATGCTGGTAAAGTGTCCTGTGAGTATGCAGGCACTTATGGATGTATGTGCGGCAGAAGACAGCTTTAGAATAACGAACCAAGCCAAATAGAGAAACAAGAATCATGGTCAGAAAACAAGCTAGGGTCGGGCGGCAAACAGAGTAATGAAGGCAAAACAGAACACGAGGAAACGAGAAAACACTCGCAAAGGTCAAACAGGCAGAAAGGCATTCAGAGAATAACAAGGCTTGGTACGTATGGTAAACTAGAACAATACTTCGCAATGTGTGCTTGTGTGACTGGGGTTTAAATACTGAGACAGGTGATGAGGAAATGAATGTTAGCTGTGAGTTAGAAGGCGGGAGATAGAGGGCGCTGTGTGCACTGGGAGTTGTAGTCCGAGCAGTCCATGTTTGTAGTCTGCTCGTCTCCAGTGGGTTTACCGACTAAAACCTCAATGACTTCCTGTCCATGAGACAGTCAGCTTTCTGATTGGCTGACTGACTCACGACAGGAGCTCCAAGTTTCTTGCGTATTCTGATTGATTACCTCAGCGTAGCACAGAGAACTTTTTCAGGAAAACTTTAAATGTTCTGTGATTATTTTTTCGTCCCTGAGGCCATTTCACCTGGATACATCATAAAAATACACATCTGATTATCACCATTAACCTGCGAGGGCACTTTTAATTAACATTCTGCATATTAAACCATTTGGGTCCTGAGCTTAAGGATGTCCACAGGGTCTGCATCGAGTTTTCAATATTTAGTTTAGCTAATAATTCAACTTTATCTATAATTTAGTCCCGAATGACATCAACTATAGGAAAAATGGAGCCGAGTTCCCATTTAAGCAATCAAAACATTTATCATCCACAGTGCTATAGCGATTAATAATTCACTGAAGGGTCAAGAGTGCAGTGAGATGGAGTTATTTTACATTACGCTGATCAAATGTGAATGCGGGAGAGAATTCCGGGTGAGATTTACAGCAGGGGAGAAGCAGGAAGAGGAAAGAAGTGTAACACAACACAGAGCGAGTTAAACGCCGACAACAGGGAGGGTTTATCCACTGCTTTATTTCAGCACTCATCAAAAAATAATATATTTCATGAATATATAAATAATAAATATATCCAACCAGCCTGAAGATTGCTCTCTCTCTCTCTCTCTCTCTCTCTCTCTCTCTCTGAAATGAACAGATCTGTCAGAAACTGTCCAGGATGTGCAGGAAAAAATGGAACCTGCAGAGACTTCGTTTAAAACACTAAAATATAATTATATGTTCAATAATATATTAACTCTTTATAAGTTATGCCCAATAAAGAGCTAAAAATAGGAATATCTTTACAAATTTATCCTCATAATGAATTCCAGTATCTATGAATGTTCATGAATATGCAAATTAGAAACTCCTCCATGTCCTCAGAGCTGCACTGCAACATTTATAGAACGACAGCGTTTTACACGTTCTGTACGTTTACTGATCAACGCGCTCCAGGCGTTTAACACATGCTCTTCTGCAGAGTGATGAGCAACAAGTTCAATAATTTTCATCCAATCTGCATGTATTTGAAGTGGGAGGAAACCCATACAGACACGGGGAGAACACGCAAACTCCACAGGGAGAGAGAGAGAGAGAGAGAGAGAGAGACTCCATCGGCTGTGAAGATACTCACCAAGAAACATAAACCGGCTTCCAGAAGGGCTGCAGCATCAACAACACTGACCCAGGGACGGGGGGATTCGAAGAAGAGCGCACGCGCAAACCACAACACAACTCCTGAAGTGATCATGGCAGAGAAAGAAAGAAAGAAAGAAAGAAAGAAAGAATATTTTGGAAGCATTGCAAAAAGGAAGAAACCGAACAATGAACAAAAGAAAAAAATAAGTAAGTAAAAACAAAAAGACAAAAAAAAAAATATTGGCCGAGCGTATAGCTTACGGACCTTATAGATGTACAATTTATGTGTGCAGTGAGAATAAAATGATACAGAAACCTACGCCAATCAAACCTACGCTAATCAAACCTACGCTAGTCAAACCTATGCTAGTCAAACCTACGCTAATCAAACATACACTAATCAAACCTACGCTAGTCAAACCTATGCTAGTCAAACCTATGCTAGTCAAGCCAACGCTAATCAAACCTATGCTAATCAAGCCTGCGCTAGTCAAACCTATGCTAATCAAGCCTACGCTAGTCAAACGTATGCTAGTCAAGCCTACGCTAATCAAACCTATGCAAATCAAACCTACACTAGTCAAACCTACGCTAATCAAACCTACAGTATGCTAGTCAAGCCTATGCTAGTCAAGCCTACACTAATCCAACCTACACTAGTCAAGCCTACATTAATCAAACTATGCTAGTCAAGCCTGTGCTAGCCAAGCCTATGCTAATAAAGCCTACGCTAGTCAAGCCTACGCTAATCAAACCTACACTAGTCAAACCTACGCTAATCAAACCTATGCTAGTCAAGCCTACGCTAGTCAAACCTACATTAATCAAACCTACACTAGTCAAACCTATGCTAGTCAAGCCTATGCTAATCAAACCTACACTAGTCAAACCTGTTAGTCAAGCCTACACTAATCAAACCTACTCTCGTCAAACCTATGCTAATCAAACTTACGTTAGTCAAACCTATGCTAGTCAAGCCTGCGCTAGTCAAACCTACGCTAGTCAAACCTATGCTAATCAAGCCTATGCTAGTCAAACCTATGCTAGTCAAGCCTACGCTAATCAAACCTATGCTAATCAAACCTAAACTAGTCAAACCTACGCTAATCAAACCTATGCTAATCAAACTTACGTTAGTCAAACCTACACTAATCAAACCTACACTAGTCAAACCTACGCTAATCAAACCTACGCTAGTCAAACCTACGCTAATCAAACCTACACTAGTCAAACCTACGCTAATCAAACCTATGCTAATCAAACCTACGCTAGTCAAACCTATGCTAATCAAACCTACGCTAGTCAAACCTACGCTAATCAAACCTACACTAGTCAAACCTACACTAATCAAACCTACGCTAATCAAACCTACAAATAATGCAATGGATTTTTTCGCGTCATTGACGTTTGAACAGTATTTTTTTAAAGAACAGATGTATAAATTATATAAAAAGTCTAATAGAATTTTACACATCCAAGATATTTCTAAATAAAACCTTCTAGCTCCAAAGACACATTATAACAGAAATGAAATGTGATTAGAGTTGTTGTGAATGAAGCACAGAGAGTTTGGACACACCGCCGCCTCCGGAGCGTCCTGTCAGCTTGCGTTTTTATCACACGTTAACAACCAGCGCTCTTTGGAGAAATAAATTAGCACGTTGTTAGATGCAGATTTGTCACTGCCAGCATAATTACGGCTAATGCATCCGCCAGGCTTCAGACGCACCGTTATTGGGTTAAGGATTTTAAACCAGGCCGGTCCGACATCCCAAATGTAATTTAACCTTAAAGATAAATCGTTAGTGTTGCACTGTAACTCTCCCTGAATGACAGTCCATAAATTCTCACAAGTACATTAGCAAGTAAATAGTCTTAAACACTCTAAGCAGGTCATTTGATTTTATTTATATCAGAGCAGGCACTCTTGGACTTTTTAAATCACATGTTCCCTCCTGGCCTTCCGGTCTTCTTCATGTTCCTGTGCGTTCTCATTACAGAACCGGTTCTGTGTGAAATTTCTGAATTTAAACCCCTGAGATTGGAAATAAGAGCGAAGAAATTAGTTATTCGCTGTGTTCTAATCTCTCAATCACATTAAAATGGTGCACTAACTCAGTTATGCACCCTACAGGAAGTGCTGCTCGTTACTGTGTGTGTGTGTGTGTGTGTGTGTGTGTGTGTGTAAATGCTCTACATGTTGAAATCTTTTGGTGTCTTTCTCACACCCAAAGTTACTTTATAATTATATTCGGGCTGTCAAACGATTATTTTTTTTTATCATGATTAATCGAATTTTTTCCATAGTTAACTCGTGATTAATCGCGATTAATCTCTATATTTAATATAGAGTTAGAATCAAATAAACACAAAGAAAAAAATGTCTCTTTTATTTCTTCTTTCTCAATAAAAAGTGCATTGTAGACCCACTTGACATGTCTATTTCAAAAAC
>JAPEIY010000027.1:780681-794699 GCA_026122135.1 Cathorops aguadulce | reverse complement strand
TGTACCCCGCCTTTCGCCCGTAGTCAGCTGGGATAGGCTCCAGCTTGCCTGCGACCCTGTAGAAGGATAAAGCAGCTGGAGATAATGAGATGAGATGAATATTGAACATTTATTTATTATGGTATTCATAAATTTTTAGGATTCTGGATTTTTGCATAAACACAAATGATACATTTACAGTTTATACCATGATGCTCGTCACACTACACGTATTACACATTACATTACACAATAACATTTTAATCACTAAATCACATTACAGAGTATTTAATTGAAGATAAAGCATAACACCAACCTCACCACATTGCTAAGCAGGGAACAGTACAGCGAGGTTAAAGGTCATCGCCAGGGTTACCCACTTCCTGTTTAATCTCTCCCTCTCTTCCTGGATGTCGCTGTTACATCAATCATGCTTCCTCACTGAATTTTGAGCCTTTTATTAGTTTATTAGTGAAATTTAGCAGACACTAACAGTTCATCGTGCTTCATCATGTGTGTCCTTTTTTATTTTCACCGGCATGGTGGACTTGCGTGATTTCTTTTTGCCTGTTGCACCAGTGACTCCGTTATACTCTTTCTGACTGGTCCAGAGATGAGCGGAAGCCCCATCACTTGCACTATAAGCACTGTAAACTAACATTTTATGTTGATCGATCATTTCTGTGTAATTATTTATGTTAGCAAAAGCATAAACACTTGATGCGGTAACAGGTGCTAGCATAGTCGTGTCAGATGGTTTCACTTCCTGTATGATTTTCATTGGGGACGTGGAGGATTGGGATGAAGCCCTTGTCATGGAATGTGTATGGTGTGTTGAGTGTGTGTGGTGTGTGTTGTGTAGGCGTGGGTTCGGATTAGCGCTGTGTCTGTTCCGGCTCCTCAGTGAGCTGAACAGCATGTCACAGCCCTTGACAGTGCAGCGGTGTTTAATCTTAAGATGCACGGCATTGTAGTGGATCTTCAGTGTTCCCCGGTCGTAGAACGATTTCCCACATGAGCCGCAGCTCACGCGAGACTTTCGCATGGAAGATGAGCACGACCGCCGATCCCTCGCTCCTGAGGAAAACAAGGAAAAAGCAAGAACTACATTGGCATGGTGTCTCAAGCTTTGCTAATCTGCTAATACACAGTAGTTTAAGTTTAATGCTACAGTTGCTAATGCGAAAGAAGATAAGGACGAGGAGGAAAACTGCTGTGTAACATTTGCTAATTCACTGAAAGTTACGAACTCGAAAACATTTTTTCTTCCCATCTTCTGCTACTGTGGGTTTTGCGTCTACACTAACATGCTCATACGGTGCACATTCTTTAGCTCTGATTCAGCGCTACTTTCTACAATACACCTGAAATTTCACTTTTTTCTATGCAAAATGCTACAGAAAGTTTGCTCACAGTGAAACTTTTTTAGTTTATTTTTTATTACCTCGATTTTTCCTCTCTTCTCCTCCTTGTAGTGTTAGACTGGTCATGATCACTGCTTCAGATTCTGTATTTTCTCCATGTTTTGTCTCTCGGGCTTGCTGTAATTTATAAAATTCTGATGGAAACTTGTGAAGAAGTGATGAGGAAGGCTCACTGCACTCCTGTATCCCTCTTGAAAGATTTTTTAAATTACTCAATCCAGGTGACCTCTGATCTCTGATGATTCCATTCAGCTGAATATTATGACTTGTGTTGAAAAAGCAGTCATGTTTTCTAGGTTCGGAGATGTTTATTGAAAGCGGATGCTGCTCGTGTCGAGAGAGCATGAGCTCTGCGCTGGATTTAGTTTCACCGAAACGTAAAAACTGAAGCAGCGTTACGAGTTCATCTTCGGGTGTCATGATCACCCAGTGATCCAAAACCTTCCCTGCTGAGTCCTGCGCAAAGAACACACACAAACAGAAGCAAGAAATAAACATTTAAAGAGATTTGAAGGGGAAAATATCATTATGTGGTCTGCAGTGTTCCTCAGAGCTCAGCACTCAGACCACAGTTTTTTCCTCTTTACACATTTTAGCCTTCAATAGAACGTGATATAAATCAGCTGTTCCTCTGTGTGTGTGTGTGTGTGTGTGTGTGTGTGTGTGTGTGTGTGTGTGTGTGTGTACCTGCAGCTTGTATCCATGGACATAATCGTGTAGCGTCCAGCCGTGTGTGTGTAGGATGTTGAGGAGGTGTTGGTGTGTGAGGACGCTGAAAAGCCGGTCCAGGAGAATCTTCATCCTGACAGGAAAAGCGTGTGTGCCGAACAGGATCAGAGCGCTGAGATCACACACAACGCCTGGGTGAACAACCTCCACTTGATCTGAACACATACACAACTTGCTAAGAGCTACACACACACACACACACACACAGAGGAACAGCACATGAGACAGAGAGAAACAAATTTATGTTTGTTAGTGATGAAGATTCCATCACACACACACACACACACACACACCATGCGTGACCCATCCGTGTTTGCAGTGGTCACATGACCTCAGGTTGAGTCGTTCAGGCAGGAAACACTGGCAGCTGCAGTTTACATCTGAACACCTGAACACCTGAGACAAGAAGAATGATTAAATGTTTTTCTTTTTAATTAACTGACAATCCATACTGCTTATTCTACAAAAACAATGAAATTAATAAATAAACATGAACTCATGTATATTTGATTTAATAATATTTACATTTAAAAGAATAGAATAAATGTCAGTGTTTATAGATTGTTTAATGAGTCACACATTCAGTCATTCATTTAAATTTTGTGACTAAATAACAATCCGTTTACATTAATTTTAGTTCATAAACCCTAAATAATTTAACTTCAGTGTATAAACATATAATTATAGAATATTTATATAAACATAAATCCTAAAAGCTTATTTTTAATTAATGTTATATTGAAATTGTTTTATTATAGATGTTAGGAATAATCAAAATCGGTTATTCCTAATTGTGGTTTTAAAAGTCCATTCATTATCTCTCTCGCTTATGTGTTAGGGTCATGGGGAAGCTTGAGCCAGTCACAGCTGGCATTGGGGAGAGAGGGGGGGTACGTCCTGGACAGGGTGGCAGTCTATCACAGGGCAAACATACAGATAGACAGACAGCCGTTCACACTCACACCTATGGGCAATTTAGAGTTGCCAGTTTACCTAATCTGCATGTTTTAGGACTGTGGGAGGAAACCGGAGCAGCCAGGGGAAACCCACACAGGCACGAAGAGAACATGCAAACTGCACACAGAAAGATCCCAGTCAGCCATGAGATTCAAACCCTGAACTTTCTTGCTGTGAGGTGACAGTGCTAACCACTGCACCATTGTGTTGCCCAATTTAAATATTTAATATAAAAATATTTACTTAATAAACACAATTACAAAGAAAATTATAAACTCATTTTGATATTATTTTAGGATCCAAGAATATTGGAAGATTATTTTGTTTGTAACTACATGTTTTCCTTAATAGAATGAATATAAAATACAATGTAACAAACAAACAAATGATTTATAAACAGAAATGTTTAGAAATTACATACAATAAAACTACAATGATAGTGAAATTCAGATAACACTGACCTAATAATTTTTATAATAACACTTAAAAACAAATCTATAGTTTTATACAGAAGCTGTTTATAGAATGGAAATGGGTTTACAGTGTGTGTGTGTGTGTGTGTGTGTGTGTGTGTAAAATAATACCAACCTGTTGATCAAGTGTGTGGATGGCGTGTGTCCATGTCTGCACATCTGATCCGGTTCTAAACAGCATGAGTCCTGGTCAGTGTGTGTGTGTGTGTGTGTATTTTTGCACCTTCACTCTCTCAGCCCTTTTGTAAATGTAAATATCTTGACTCCGCCCACTTAACAAAAGAGGAGAAGTGAAGAAGGACGTGATTGGATATGGTTTATGCTTTTTTTTTTTTAAGAAGACGGCATCTGTGGGATGAAAGAAAGAAGTATAAACCTTATTCTTGTTTTCTTCTATATATGACTGTTGTATGTATGAGTGTTGAGTCTAGGCCTGTTTCTTATCTAGAGTGTTTATACTGTTTATATTGTTTATTTCAATTATTCTATTTTTTATTTATTGCATTGCCTGTTTGCACCGTGGGTCAGAGAGGACTGAAATTTCATCTGCGCTGTATGTTGAGCGTGTTTTGCATATTTGACAATAAAGTTGGCTTGACTTCAATCCCAACCTGATCTTAATTCCTGTGGTGTATTTGCCGTAGCAAACTGTGCCAGTCTTTTACATGGCATTGACCCGCGTCCTGTCGAGTGTGATGTTCGGGTCAGGAGAGAGCACTTGTATGCAAAACAAACTCTTTACCATGTTCCCACATAAAATTATTGAGAAAACTGATAGATATCGAACCATTCCTGTAGAACGGCTTTACTGTACTGTAGTTGTAAGTTACCAGAAGATTCAGATTTATATTTTATGTGCAGTGAATGTAAAATGTGGTTTCACACTGATTGTGAAAATGTGGGTCATAAAACAGAAGCACGGATTAAAAAAGATCAGAACTTGAAATGTATCCGGTGTCAGCTGAAGAAACGGAAAGGTAGCGGTCGGGGAAGAGGCAAGAAATGGTAAAACAGATGAATAAACAGTAGTTAAGTTACATGTTTTGACAATAAAACAACTAAACTAAATATTTTGTTTTTCTTCTAATTTTATTTATCAGACGTGACGGGACGGGTTCAGCTATACAGCCGGGATGATTAATGGAAGTACTGAGTCATGAAATGGTGGACACGACGGATGTCTCTGTGAAACTGGAACAAATAAGGTAAGATTATACATGATGTAAATAAATGTCACAAAAATGGTACTGCAGGACGGAACACGTGTTATACATGGGACGGGACAGCACATAAAAACCCAGAAGGCAAATATAAGAAAATATGTGACACCACATTAAAATATGTGATGGTACTGTTCCGTCCTGTTCTGTTCCGTAGTGGGTTCCGGGAGACGCGAGCGTTTCTGCGTTATAATGAATTAATCCACACGGCAGACGCCGGAAAGCAAAAACGGTCTCATTCTGACATTTAACACCTTTCTGTAGAAAAGCATGATGGTCAGGAGAGTCCAGTCTTCCTCGTGGAATTCCTCACAGTGTGTGTGTGTGTGTGTGTGTGTGCGCGCGCGTGTGGTCCATCTTTCCACTAAACAGAAGAGGATTGATGGAGCTGAAGGAAGGAGAGAGGAGAGGGAGGATAAATGAAACACACTCATCTACTCGGACAGCGCCTCGACATAAACTCATCTTGACCCGACACTTGGCTCTCGTTCTCTTTTTTCTTTTTCCTCCTGACAGAAACAATTCAGCTTCTATTGTTTCAGAACAGTAAATAGATGGAACTAAGATGTCACTCAGAGAGAGAGAGAGAGAGAGAGAGATCTCATGAACACACTGACTGGCTCCATCACTGATTCTTCTTCTCATCCATCAGAGAAATCTTTACCAAGGAAATGATGTGAAACATTTCAGCAGAATCACACCTCTGAACTCTCAGAGCGATAAATAATCCCATTCTGGTGCGAGATCGTTTCCTGTAAATGACGTGCTGCGGTTAAATGATTTCGCTGCTGTTCTCGTGCATCAGTCTGATGGAGGAACCAAAGTGATGGTCATCATCTCTTCACAGTGAACATTTTGAGGAACACCATGTTGGTGTCATCCATCAGTCAACAGGATCCTGTTCCATGGTCACCGTGAGTCCGGTCATGACTACACCCATCATTCTTAACCCTTTCTACATTGGTGTTGCAGTTTATTTTATTTACAATTAATTAGTTTCACTCAGGACAGAGGGGTTTTTATTATTATTTTAGCAAATTATTACAAAAATATTTAAATGAAAGGTGCCAATATTTTTAGGTCATTCGTTTTGACTGAATGTTCCACTGATTTGTGTTAGAACAGATGTTAGATTGCGTGTTAATTCTCAACAGGATGTTTCTGATGAAGCTGGGGAGCGTAACGTGTGAAGCGCAGATTCCACGCTGAGGGGCGGGGTTCCCTCCACATCTGGAGAGTTAATGTGGATGTAAAGGAAGTGGATATTTTGTGCGAGACGTGTGTGATGCAGAGGCTTCAGAAATGCAGGTGGTGTAAATTGCTTTCATTTCACATCACATGTGAAGATGTTTGTAAACACTGACGTTAAAATTCTGCCCAAGTTCACAAATTCACACGCGAGACGCAAAACTCCGCTGTGAGCAGTGACACGTTTACACTCAGCGCTTTAACGGGAAAGGTGCAAGCGTCGGGGTTCCGTCTTCACACGGTGGAGAGAAAAGAGCCGGAGGACGGACGACATTACGTCATAAACGACAGACTCAGAGATTCACACACACACACACACACACACACACACACACACACACACACACACACCCCAACCTTAGCAACCTGGTACCAGTGGGAAACAATTTAAGAGGGAGAAGAGAAGGGACAAGGACACAAGCAACAGAACAGACAAAATGACAGTGACTCTGACAGTTAACAAGGAGCTGTGGACAATGCGTCCGCCGCCACGTTTTCAGAGCCCGTGATGTACCGTATGTCTAACCAGTATGACTGCAGCATTAGTGACCAACGCATCGGTCTCTGATTCGGACAGTGCATTGAACTGAGCAATGTTAAAGGATTATGGTCCGTATAGACCATGACAGGCACGACCCCAGAACCCACATAAACCTCAAAATGCTTCAGCGCCCAAAACCGGGCCAGCGCTTCCTTTTCAATGGTGGCATAATTCAGCTGGGAAGAATTAAATTTATTTGAAAAGAAGCTGACTGGTTTCTCCACACTCAAATCATCAGCTTGCAGGAGGGCACCACCCGCCCCAACGTGGCTGGCATCCACCTGCAGGGAGAATGGCCGGTCAGACCGCGGTGCTGCGAGAACAGGAGCTCCACACAACAACGTCTTTATCGTATCAAAAGCTTGCTGACAAACAGAAGAACAAACCAAACTAACTTTGCCCTTTCACAAGTCAGTCAGTGGAACAACGACCTCAGAAAGATTCCTGCAGAAACATCTATAGTATCATATCAGGGGATCGCACTCACAACACACAAAAACGTTGACACACAAAAATTAACACTACTACCCAGCATTACTATAATTAAATTGACACACCAAGAACCGAGCAACTTACCGAATCTCCCCTGTCGCACCGCAAACCCTGAACCACTCAAGGCTGCACGCTACTCACTAAACAGCGATGATGTCGGTTCATTCACACACTACCCATTACCACACCATTCACAACGTTCCACTTATTACAACATGGGCTACAACTCCCAATCTGTTAGACAGGTGAGAACGGACGAGCACCCAGTTTGTCATGACCCGGCTCGTTGGCCAAGACAAAAGAGATGCGCAAATGTTTAAAAAAAACAATTTATTTCACTCAAAATAACACAAATATCTACTTTATGTCTATAAAGTTAGTGGTATCAGTATGTTTGTTGTTGGATGATTGTGAAGTGTTGAACGCAGGGTGTTGTAAGGTGCAAAACTAAAAAACAAGGCCAAAGCCAACACAAACAAAAGATGTGGTGCCGGGAAGACGAGGAGAGAGAGAGACTCCACGGGAACCCACAGCAGCCATTTTATGGTGTGCTCTCTCCTCAGGTACACCCAATCACCAGGCACCCAATCACCCAGCACCCAATCACCCGGCACCCAATCACCAGGCACCCAATCACCCGGCACCCAATCACCAGGCACCCAATCACCCAGCACCCAATCACCAGGCACCCAATCACCCAGCACCCAATCACCCAGCACCCAATCACCAGGCACCCAATCAAGCAGGTGCACCCCATTACTCAGAACACCTGTCAATCAGACCTGCAAAAAACAGGGAGACAGAGAGGAACAGGAAACAGCACACAGACAGGCCCTAGCATAGGAGGCCGTCACACCCCCCTCCTTAAAAACGGGGTTCCACCCCGGACCAGAAACACCCCTCAACACAGTTCAATTAAACAGTTAAACTTGATGGCTTTAATTATCCTTAAAAACATAACAATATTGTTAACATAAGCTAACAGTGTTATCATCTAAGCACAAAACTGACCTGACACTCACTGATGCCACCATCCACCATGTTTGAGTACCATTGCCACCACACCCCAACCTCAGCAACCTGGTACCAGTGAGAAGCAATTTAAGAGGGAGAAGAGAAGGGACAAGGACACAAGCAACAAGGAGCTCTGGACAATGCATCCGCCACCACATTTTCAGAGCCCTTGATGTACCGTATGTCTAACCAGTATGACTGCATACCAACACATCAACACATCATTAGCGACCAACACATCAGTCTCTGATTAGGACATTGTATTGAATTGAGAAATGTTAAAGGATTATGGTCCATATAGACCACTACAGGCACAACCCCAGAACTCACATAAACCTCAAAATGCTTCAGCGCCCACAACAGGGCCAATACTTCCTTTTCAATGGTGGCATAATTCAGCTGGTAAGAATTATATTTCTTTGAAAAGAAACTCACTGGTTTCTCCACACCCAATGGTCGGTCAAACCGTGGTGCTGCTAAAACAGGAGCTCCACACAACAATGTCTTTATAGTATCAAAAACCTGCTGGCAAACAGAAGACCAAACAAAACTAACTTTGCCCTTTAACAAGTCAGTCAGTGGAGCAACTACCTCAGAAAAATTCCTGCAGAAACATCTGTAGTAGCCCACTAGTCCCAAAAAACGCGTAAGTTCTTTTTTTGTTACAGGCACTGGATACTGTGCAATGGCTTTAACTTTTTCCTCAACTAGACGAACGATACCCTGCCCAACCACCCGACCTAGATACATCACTGTCGCCCTAGCAAACTCACACTTTGCAAGGTTGACGGTGAGACGCGCCTCAGCCAAGCGACAGAACAGAGCCCAGTTACGTTCTAGATGAGAAGGCCAAGTATCAGAAACCACCACCACATCATCCAAGTACACTGTACAACCTTCTAGGTCTCCCAGTACGTTGGTCATAAGCCGCTGGAATGTTGCTGGTGTGTTACACAACCTGAACGACATAACGTTATAGGAATATAACCCAGCTGGTGTAATAAATAATGAAATTTCCCATGCTCGCGGGGTCAGTGGGACTTGCCAATACCCCTTCAGTAGATCAAACTTACTCACGTACTTGGCAAATCCCACCTGAGCGACACAATCCTCCATGTGAGGCAATGGGAAAGCATCAGGTTTTGTTAACGCGTTTACCTTGCACTAATCGGTACAAAACCTCAGTGTGTTATCAGATTTAGGAACTGTAAGACAAGGCGAAACCCAACTGGATAAAGATGGCACCACAATCCCATGTTGCAGCATGTACTTTATTTCACCATCCAAATACTTGTGCTTGTCAGGACTAACATGTTAAAACCGCTGTCTGACCGGAGTGGCATCACCCATATCGATATCATGCTCAATAATGTGTGTTTGCGTAGGGACGTCACTGAACAAACAGGCGAACTCTCCAATTAATTCAACCAAGTCAGTCTGTTCAGATGCCGACAAGTGGGCCAACAAAACATCCAGCTTACCCAACGTTTCTGAATTTTTCAAACGACCTTGTAATACAGCGGAATCGGGACAAGGCAACCCATCCTCCAATTCAGATGCCACAACCTGCGGGGCAGAGACGACAGACACTCTTGCCACAGGACATGCCGGAGAAACATCTTCTGGAGAAGACTTCATTTCAGAAAGACCAGACACACGACAGTAATAGGGCTTCAACAAATTTACATGACAAAGCTGAGTTGCCTTTCTGTGATCAGGGGTAGCTATGATATAATTTAGCTCAGACACTCTTTTCAAGACTTTGTGTGGGCCAGTGTACTTAGCCTGGAAGGGCGAGCTGACAATAGGCAATAAGGCCAATACCTGGTCTCCCACACTAAACACATGGCACTCAGCACGGTGGTCAAACAATGTTTTCATTTTACCCTGTGCAGATGACAGATTTTTCTATGCCAGTTCCCCAGCCACATACAGTCTACGCATGTCTGAATCCATTAACATAATCAATAAGGTTTTTGGTGGTTCTGTTTCTTTCCATTGTTCATACAACAAAGACAGAGGCCCACGCACAGTATGTCCAAAAACTAAATCATTGGGTGAAAAGTCAGTACTTTCCTGAGATACCTCTCTCACATATAACATTAACCACGGCAAACCACCTTCCCAGTCTCCCCCCATCTGAACACAATAAGCATGCAACAGCGATTTCAGCGTCTGATGGAAACGCTCAAGTGCCCCCTGACTCTGTGCATGATAGGCTGAAGCCCTGTTGTGCTTAACGTGTAGTTATTTCAACACCTGACTGAAAAGATGGGAAGAAAAATTTGACCCTTGGTCAGATTGAATGATTTTTGGAATACCAAAAATAGATATAAACAGTGAAAGCGCACACACTACAGATCTAGCAGTTATTGTGCGCAACGGGTATGCTGCCAGATACCGGGTAGACAAACACATTACCGTAAGGAGGTACTCGGAGCCATACTTCGAATGAGGTAATGGCCCCACACAGTCGATCAGATGCTCGAAAGGCTGGCTAATAATTGGAATTGGAGACAAAGGAGCAGGTGTGATGTTCTGGTTGGACTTGTCCATCAACTGGCATGTATTGCACATTTTAATATATAAAGCAGTATCTCTCTTCAAACATGGCCAGAAAAAAATGACGCAAAACCCTCTCATAAGACTTCTTAACGCCCCAATGTCCCGACTGATCATGTGCCAACTTTAACACAGACTCCCAAAATTTTCCGGGCAAGACAATCTGGTACACAGAGTCACTGATGAAACCATCACCATGAGGTACCCACTTCCTCACCAACAAACCATCGCGCACAAAATAACCACGCGAGCTGTTTTCCTCCTCCTCGGGAGGGAGCACCTGGTCAAAAAAACAACTCAGTGAAGAGTCAGCCTTCTGTTCCAACGCCAGATCCTCTCGAGTGACTTCAAGGGACAAGTCAGACAGTGAAACCGTGCACACCTCTGCACCACTGCATTTAATATTCCCTTGTTTAGTGTTGACTTGTGACATAGCGCGTGTTACCGCACAAGCTGTAAACACTTCAGGAACCCTCACTTCGCTCTCATCAGGTGGCTTTTTAACTAAGGGTACAGCAGACACAACGGGAGGGGGTGGCACATCAGGCCACACACGCCCTCCAGCCACCTCATTCCCCAAAATCAAAGTGATGCCATCAATGGACAGCGCTGGGCGCAGCCCTACGGCCAGTTTTCCGGTGAAGAGCTCAGAATACATCACATTATGAAGAGGGACCTGCAAAACACTCATGCCCATGCCTAACACAAGGACAGAGCACCCAGTGTCACTTTCCTCAGAGAACGGTAACACCGAAGCCTCAATAAAAGAATCAAAAGCAGCAGTGTCGCGGAGTGTCCGAACAGGAACTTTTTCTCCATTCCCGACTAACGAAACCAAGCCCTCAGAGACAAAGGGTAAAAAGATTGAAGCTTCGATTTTACCTGCTTCACGTCAGTCGCTACAACAACCGGAGACAACTCAGACATCAACACAGCAAGACACAGCACCCTTGGGCTGAACAACAGGCCCATTCAACTTAGTCTTTGCCTTCAGTGCATAACAATCAGATCTCCAATGCCCTTTCTTATGGCAAAAGTTACATATCTTGTCTGAAAACCTGAGATGATGCTCTCTGGTATCTGACTTACCAGTCGGGCTAGAGACATGGACATCACCTGAATCAGGACTGCCACTAAACACAGAGTTGCGAGAGTGAAAATCTCCAAAACTCCACCTGTGTGTCAAAACATATTCATCTGCCAAAACAGCAGCGCTAGTTACTTTCTGATTATTTATGTGAGTGGCAATACAATTCGGAACAGAATTCTTACATTGCTCCAAAACCATTAACTCAGACAGTTTCTCAAAAGTATCCACCTGTAGCGCAGTATACCAGTGCGTAAAATGAGCAGTGAGATCCCGTGCAAAGCCTCGGGAAACAGTTCATATGCTTTTAACACTGCCGACTTCACCACTGAATACTTTTGACTGTCAGCAACCGATAAAGTGAAGTAGGCCTCTTCCGCTTTCCCTGTTAACGCACACTAACGTCAGTGCACGGGTCGACTCTGGCCACTTACGTGTGTCCACAATGCACTCAAACAAAGAAAAAAACGTCTTAGGCTCCCTCTCGCTAAATTTAGGCAACAATCTCAAATTGCCCCAAATATCAAAACAATCAGCAGGCACCGGACCCCGCAACAGGCCTTCCAGGTCATCGGAACCATCAACACCCAATTTGCCACTACATATTAGATCCAGCTTGCACTGCTGCAGAGACAACCTCGCTTGTTCAGTCTGTTGGCGCATCTTCTCGAACTCCAACTGCTTCCCAAGCTCAGCTTCATACTTAACCTTATCATGCTGTAACTGCAACATCATAAGTTCTTTTTGTTGCTTGAATGTTAAATTACTGGGTGTCAAAACTGGCAGAGACAACCCAGTAGTAACAACTGAACTAACTAGTTGCTCCTGGCTCGGCCCAAGAACTTTCATCTCCTGCAGATTAGTCTTAAGGATGGCTTTTACATTGTCTGTAAGGCGTTTAGCCGAGATCCCAATATTGTAGTGATCTGCTATTTTCAGCAGCTGCTCTTTCGTAAGTGTGTTCAGTAAGTTCTCCGATGGAGAGTTAATAAATATGGCAATTTCAGCCATCTTAACCAAACGATAGTAATAATAATAATAACTCAAACTCTCTCAAATCAAGTGTAGACAACACTAGTGAGCGCACCTCCCCTCTAACTGTAACTACAGACCATACTTAACTCAACCTAGTCTTCATGCAGTTCCATATGGTGGGTATTTATGCACTAGATACCGACAGCACAAAAAGGGGACAATATTACAATCTCCCTTTGCAGCTACGGCTGTGCCCCCGAGCAATGCTCCAACCATGTTTACTGCAACACTACCAAAAAAAAAAAAAACCCGACGAACCCAAAAGGATTACGCCGCTTTGCCTATCAGGGGATCGCACTCACAAAGTCTACACAAAAATTAACACTACTACCCAGCACCACTATAATTAAATTAACACACCAAGAACCGAGCAACTTACAGAATCTCCTCTGTCACACTGCAAAACCTAACCACTCAAGGCTACATGCTACTCACTAAACAGCAATGACATCAGTTCATTCACACAGTACCATGCCTTTCACAAATTTCAACTTATTACAACACAGGTTACAAGCTCCCAATTTGTTAGACTAGAACAGACGAGCCCCCAATTTGTCATGACCCGGCTCGTTGGCCAAGACAAAAGATGGGGGAGATGTGCAAACATTTAAAAATACTTTATTTAACCCAAAATAATACAAATATCTACTTTATGTATATAAAGTCAGTGGTATCAGTATGTTTGTTGTTGGATGATTGTGAAGTGTGGAATACAGGATGTTGTAAGGTGCAAAATTAAAAAACAAAAACAAGGCCAAAGCCAACACAAAAGACATGGTGCCGGGAAGACAAGGAGAGAGAGAGTGAGTCTCAATGGGAACCTGCAGCAGCCATTTTATGACATGCTCTCCCCTCAGGTGCACCCAATCAAGCAGATGCACCCCATTACTCAGAACACCTGTCAATCAGACCTGCAAAAAACAGGGAGACAGAGAGGAACATGAAACAGCACCAAGCCAGGCCCTAGCATAGGAGGCCGTCACATCAGCAAGCCATAACTTGGCAAATATTGAACTGTGAACTTTATAGTATTTAAAGGTGTCTGGCACTGAAGAACAATCCTTGAAATTTTCATGTATCTTGCATGAATAGTTTAAAAGTAATGACTTTTGGAAGTTGGGTTTGTTTTCTGTAGCATGCGTTTCAACAGTGAAATTGGGGCCACGCCCTTTTTTTTTTTTAAGCCCCTATATCTCAGAAACTAATGAAGGTACAAGCCTAAAGTTTTCTACACTATTTATTGGGCACACTGGCCAA
>JAPEIY010000027.1:514283-525259 GCA_026122135.1 Cathorops aguadulce | reverse complement strand
GCCAACACACACACCACACACACACAGCCAACACACACACCACACACACACACACACAGCCAACACACACACACCACACACACACAGCCAACACACACACCACACACACACAGCCAACACACACACCACACACACACAAATCCAACACACACACCACACACACACACAGCGAACACACACACCACACACACACAGCCAACACACACACACACAGCCAACACACACACACGCCATAAACCCCTCCTGGTCATTTATCAGAGCGATATTGCTGCAGCTTTTTTCCGAGCGCAGCGTATTTTTTGCTCTCGGAGCTTCTTTCACTTATTAATGAGATCATATTCGATCCTCCTCCTCCTCCTACACACACACACACACACACACACACACACACCGAGGCTTTGAGGAGTTTCTCTCTTTACTGGGACTCACATATGAGATACAGAGATACACACAGCTGATAATCATTATTCAACCTGCTGGCACAAGCAATAAAATCCCTTTCTCTCTTTTCTCGTCCCCCTCCATCCTCATCCTCATCCTCCTCCTCCTCGTTCTCTCTCTCAGAGATCTGGCTGCTCGTCGGCCCGGCGGTTCTGACTGCGAGTGGAGTGTGTGATTGTTATTAAGTCTGTGTGGATATCACTGAGACGAATCTGCATCATCTCCCTGACTGGAGCAGATTAAACGATATTAAAGATGAGGAGTGCTGAGCGCGGCACGCTTCCATTTCAAGACACAACCGCACTGCTCATTATTCAGGGTGCCATTATTTAAAGTGGTAGTTTAGTTAAAACTGTACACAGGGTCTCTTCTGCCCAAATGTTCTCTTAAAAACAACGGTTCCTCGAGGGTTTCTAAACGACGTCTTCATGCACCGAGCACATGGAGAGCCTGTGGAAACACACTGACAGTTTAAACGCTTTTATTACTGCATTATATAAACATCGCAAATTATTACTGCCATAAATATTTTAATAGAAAATGTGCTGCAAAAAGAGTAACTATGCAGTTGAGCCCTGAAGTGGTGTGACACCTGATTAAAGACCACCTAAAGGAATAATACCATCAGGAGGACGGTGTTTATAACAGCCACGGGACAGAGGAGATTCACATCAAACATATTTCTAAATATTCTTTATAATTATCGACAGCATGCACGACATCAAAGGGTTAAATACTGAAGAAGCCTTTATTTATCACACGCATACCCAGCACAGTGAAATTCCTCTCTGCATTTAACCCATCTGAAGCAGTGAACACACACACACACACACACACACACACAGAGCGGTGGGCAGTGATACTACAGCGCCCGGGGAGCAGTTGGGGGTTCAGAAGAAAAAAAGAAAAAATGTTTTGCAAAAAAAGGTACATCATTTTAAACTTAATATCAGTGAATAAAAATCTGAAAAAGGCTTAAAATACTGTCTGATCAGAATCACATCTGTAGCTGAAACAACACAACTGCAGCAGAGTAACAATCTGTAATGGTGGAACAGTGGAATAGTGGAACAATGGAACAGTTTGATGGTGGAACAGTGGACCAGTGTAATGATGGAACAGTTTAATGGTGGAACAGTGGAATGATGGAACAGTTTAATGGTGGAACAGTGGAATGATGGAACAGTTTAATGGTGGAACAGTGTAATGATGGAACAGTTTAATGGTGGACCAGTGTAATGATGGAGCAGTTTAATGGTGGAACAGTGGACCAGTGTAATGATGGAACAGTTTAATGGTGGACCAGTGTAATGATGGAACAGTTTAATGGTGGACCAGTGCAATGATGGAACAGTTTAATGGTGGAACAGTGTAATGATGGAACAGTTTAATGGTTGAACAGTGTAATGATGGAACAGTTTAATGGTGGACAGTGGAACGATGAAACAGTTTAATGGTGGACAGTGGAACAGTGGAATGATGGAACAGTTTAATGGTGGAACAGTGCAATGATGTAACAGTTTAATGGTGGAACAGTTTAATGGTGGAACAGTGTAATGATGGAACAGTTTAATGGTGGACAGCGGAACAGTGGAACGATGGAACAGTTTAATGGTGGAACAGTGTAATGATGGAACAGTTTAATGGTGGAACAGTTTAAGGGTGGAACAGTGGAACGATGAAACAGTTTAATGGTGGACAGTGGAACAGTGGAACGATGGAACAGTTTAATGGTGGAACAGTGGAACAATGGAACAGTGTAATGGGGAACAGTTCTTTGGGTTATATCTGGAATCTTGAAGCGGTTTTTAGCTTTCTCCTTTACAGGAACCCTGAAAGGGCCGATAGAGGACCCGACACCAGAGTGTTTCTCTGTTTGAGATGGTTGAATAGAAAACCAGTCCAGGAAACTGAGAAAGTGTTATTATCCACAGAACCTCAGTGCCAACTGGGGCAGGGTGGGGTGGGGTGGGGCGGGGTAGGGTGGGTGTTGGTGGTGGGGTCTGCAGTACATTCAGTCATGCTCCAAAGTCTCCGGATCTTGTTTTATTTTTCTTAGAAAAAGTTTTATAATAAATTCTAACAGTTTTTGGGGTTTGTTGTGTTATGGCTCTCTGTAGCAGACATTCAAATATTTATGTGAGAACACACACACACACACACGCACACACACACACATACGCACACACGCACGCATACACACACACACACACGCGCACAAGGTGTTTTTTTTTTTTTTGTCTGGAACAGGGTTCTATTCCCAGTTCCCTCAACATCTATCCATGCATTTTGGGTTTTGGTGTTTGGACACCTCTACAGAACACTGGGAGAATTTTTAAACTTACTGAATTATTTCTACTGTACCTTTAGATACAGCCGATACACTTACATTAAAAAAATGGGGGGGGGACCTCAACTGTATGGGAACATTTTGCTTTTCTGATGTTTTATAACTCTACATTCACTGTAAACAGGGACCGAGCGACGTGTTCTTGGTACAGACAGGACGCCGAGCCGTGATCTCACCAACGCTGGAACTGAAACGTTCTCAGCTCTCAGGAGGTAAATCAGCTGCGACGTCACAAATCCAACTGGTGACCAAACTGTCATAAATGAACAGTCCAATTAAATTAAAAATGCACTCCGAATGAATTCTAAATAAATTCATTTATAAAATCAAGATCTCATTTTTCATATCAAATGTTCCACCCGTTTCACTGCTAAACCTCAGAGAATAATCTAACGCAGGACTCGGAGCGACCGCTCTGCAGGTTGGTGTGTAAGATGTAAAACGTTTGAAATCACATCGTTTGATTTGAGTCGTTGATTTTCTGATGAAGTGACTGACAAAACTGACGCCTTGGTTCGTTGAAGTTCATCACATCATTAGTTTGAAGTTTTAAGGTAAGTTTACTGATCTCTCGTTTTCCACCACATCAGTGCATTTCTGACAGATTCACTTTTAACTGTTTCATGTGTTTAACTGTGAATTTAATTCTGTTTATCTTTGTAAATGTAATGTTTTTAATGTCTTCCGGCTTCAAGTATGAAAACCGTGCCGTCCTTTTCAACTGCCGGCTAGCGTTAAATAATGAAACCCAACCTTACGTGAGGTTCGCTCTCCATTTTAAACAGCAATCTGACCGTAAAGCCATTAAACACCAGTCACTGTTCATCACATTAATGTTGTGAAGTCAGGCGTGACTGTGATCAGTGGAATTGCCCAGTTTCCCTGTTTAACGAAACATTAGCTTACTAAGTGATGTCATGATCATAAATTCCAACTGAAACCCTTCCTGCAGGTGAAAGACGTATTTGTCAGATTTTGTTCCTGTCCTTTTGTTTTAAAGTAAATCTAAACTGGAGTTTGTGTCGCTGTTCGTGTAGAAGGAGAACTCGAACACAAACCACTGACGTGACGGGGAATGGAAGCGAGTGGGGACTGATAACGCACGTCATAACACAACTCGATTCATTTCAACACTTTATATCCGTTTTAGAGGTGTGTATTGAAGCCCAATACAAATATTCATCTCAGACCACAGAGAGAGAGAGAGAGAGAGAGAGAGAGAGAGAGGATCTGCTCTTTTATTATTTCTGTACATTAAAAATAATGTATTTTTGAGCATAAAACCTGTGTGATGCAAGTATTAACACTACCTTGGGTTTAAAACTGTATATATATATATATATATATATGATTTTTATTGTGATGTTTTATTCAAGGTCTTTATTGATGTGAGAATTTGGCTGCTTCTTTAATGTGATTAAATGATTTTGATTGTTTTAATATTGAAATATTTACACTGTGGGGCAGCTAATGCAGATGTGAAAAGCAGAAAAGTTGCACAAAATTAACTCAAAGATTAATGGTCTTTTTTTAATTCATTCAGTTAAAATAATGTATATTTACTAAAAGCAATCAAGTAATATTACTTAATCTATTCATTAATTCATTTAAAATAATGAGCAGAATAAAAAGGCATTTTAATGCTGTTGCCTTCTGACAGAAATGACTTTTGGTGATTTTATCATTTTAAAGTTGATTTCACTTCATAAAATATGCAACTGAAATTTACTCAAAATTAATTCTGTTATGTTTTGCCCAATTTTTTAACTACATACCACACATCACTTTTACTGTGCATATATATAAAACAGTTATTCCACTAAATGGAGTCGTACATGAGCTGATAGGTGACGAGACACGTAGCACCGAGCTTGAGTGGAATAATATTTAATTCTATCTATTTGATAAATAAAATCCCGATAGATAAAGTCCGACAAAATCACTTCTATAAACAGAATGTAAACAAACCGGTGAAATGACAGGAGCAATTTGTGAAAAATATGATAATAATACTTATTGAAAAATAAAAAAAAGATATGTTCTTACCTTCAAATACTTTTATTCCATATTTTCTTGCTATTTTTTGTATTTTGGGGGTTTTGTTTTCAAGTAGAGTTTTTATCTCATCCTCGGTTTGTTCAGCAACACGCTCCGCCATTTTGTTTTTCTCTACTCATGGTATATGAGCTGATATCCCAGTAGTAGAGTAGCCAATCAGAGTGTGCGATTGCTCATATCCAGTGAGTGTGGAGAGAATAAATAAATATAACTCCTACTTTATAAATACCCTGTAAATATGCTGGATAGAACACGCCAACAAGAGATCAACTAGCGGACTCGTCACCTGTTGGAGTGACTGAAGTGTTTACATTCGACTGAGAAGAAAACACCACGTTCAGCTCCACGTATCCAAATCACATCCACAATCATGCACTCGCATTCCGGCTGCATTACTGCACACACAACCGCAATCACACAGACAGCAAAATCCTCACTCCTGATCCTCGGCCATGTTCACCAGCAGCACACACACCGTTTAGGAGCTTAATTAGCTTCTCCAACAGAAATAGGACGTGACCCAAGGTCAGGACTGAAGCTGCTGGACGAGGATGTAAAGGCCAGTGGTTAAGAGAGTGAACAGAGCTGAACTAATTACTCTGACAAGGTTTATACGAGCTTTTATATGAAGCATTTCAGGTTTCCAAGACTTTGTACAGCTCAATAATACGGTCTTATAAACTCACAAGGACGCGCTGCTTTTCAGTGTTTGTTTCCGCCAAGCCATCTGAAGTGCGTTCTGTCTCCTCGCTGCGTTTCGTCAATCACTGACATGACTTCCTACTCTGTATGAAACTGTGATATCTCTAAACACAGATAAAAGCCACAGTGGGGAAAAAAAACAGAGTGAAAATCACTTTCTTCCGCAACTTCAGACTCAGGTAGGGGGCGTGGCCTAAAATCTGAAGAAGTCTGAGTCACTCTCATCACTCAGTGAGGATTTAATACTGGAATTACACACTTCAGTTGGTTGGCATCCATTCGTCTATGAGAGACGATGGTGTAGCGTCGTCTTATTTGCGCCTTCACATATGGCTAAACAAGCCAATGCGTGAAAGACAGTCTCTACTGCAGTTACTGTACTGAGTACTGAGATGCCTGGGAAGGCTGGTTTTGTGTCTTCTTTCTTCTGGCGCATTTTTCAATCAGGTTTGAGCTCCTGTCGTGCTCAGCCCTCTGAGCACCTGCTCGAACAGCAAGGCGCCAAGCGGCACGGTCCTCTGAACACTGCTCTCACATATTCACGTTGATACCACATGACTTCATGTCCCTCTTACAGATATCCTTGAAGTGCAGGCAAGGTCAGCCGACAAAACGGCTTCCCTCCACCAGCTCGCCGTACAGTAGGTCTTTGGGGATGCGGCCTGAAACCATTCTCCTTACGTGACCAAGCCAGCGGAGGCGCTTCTCACCAAGAATGGTGAACATGCTGCTTAAGTTGACGCATTCCAGGACCTCTGTGTTGGGCACCTTGTCTTGCCAGCTAACGTGCAGAATCTGTCTGAGGCACCTCAGATGGAAGCTGTTGAGCTTTTTCTCGTGTCTGGTGTAGGTGGTCCATGCCTCACTACTATAAAGGAGAACTCTGAGCACTCAGGCTTGGTAGACGTGCAGTTTCGTTTTCACAGTGAGGCTGAAGTTGTTCCAGACTTGTTGCGTTAGCCTTGCCTTCACTGCAGCTGCCTTAGCAAGCCTGCTGTTCACCTCTGCGTCGACAAAGAGCGCGTTGGAAATCGTGGACCCAAGGTAAGTGAAATGCTCCATGACTTCTAGGCTGTTCCCATCAATGGTGATATTAGGTGGGGTGAGTGCACTTTGAGCCAAGACTTTCGTCGTCTTCAAGCTGATGGTCAGACCAAACGCCTTACAAGCATGAGAGAGGCGACTGACAAGCTGCTGCAAACCGTCTCCAGTGTGTGATACCAAGGCTGCATCATCGGCATAGAGCATCTCTCGGATGAGTACCTTCATGACCTTGGTCTTGGCGCGAAGTCGGGCGATGTTGAAGAGCTTTCCGTTGGCCCTGGTGTAAATATACACTCCCTCGCTGAAATCTTGGAAGGCATGTTGGAGAAGCATAGAGAAGAAGATTCCTAAAAGTGTTGGCACAAGGACACAGCCTTGCTTTACCCCGCTGCTGACTGTGAAGGCCACAGATGTTGCACCGTTAAAGCGAACTGTGCTATGCATGTTCTTGTGGAGTGAAGAAACCACTGCAAGGAGTTTTGGAGGACAGCCAATCTTCTGAAGGATCTTAAAGAGTCCAGTACAACTGACCAGGTCAAAAGCCTTAGTTAAATCTATAAAGGCAATGTACAATAGCATTTGATGCTCTTGGCACTTCTCCTGCAGCTGGCGTAGTGAGAATATCATGTCTGCTGTAACCTGTCCAGCTCGGAAGCCGCACTGGGACTCTGGACAGATACGCAGGGCCAAGATCTGTAGACAGGACAAGGCGACATGGGTGAAGGCCTTACCAACGATGCTAAGGAGGGTGATGCCTCTATAGTTGTTGCAGTTGCTTCTATCTCCTTTGGACTTACACAAGGTGATAATGCACGCATCTCGCATGTCCTGGGGAATGTGTCCCTGTTCCCAGAAGAGACAAAGGAGATCGTGCAGAGCTTGTAGCAGTGTGGATTTAGCACACTTTAACACTTCTGATGGAATGCCATTGCTCCCTGGGGCCTTTCCATTGGCAAGGCAATCAGTAGCTTTTCCTAGTTCTTCTTTGGTTGGAGTTGAATCTAGCTCGATCATGACTGGCAGGTCTGGGATATTTTCGAGAGCCGTGTCAGTAACGACGTTCTGAGTTGCATACAGCTCAAGGTAATGCTCGACCCAGCGTTGTAGCTGCTTCCCTTGATCTGCTATGACTTCGCCTGTCTTTGATTTAAGTGGTGCGGATTTGCAGTGGGACAGGCCTGTTGCCTTCTTGATGCCCGTGTACATACCTCTTGCGTCCCCAGTTTCGGTGGCTAACTGTATACTATTGCACAGATTTAGCCAGTACATGTTGGCACAGTGGCGGGTGGTACGCTGAACTTTACTCTTGGCGGCTCTTCAGTATTCCCTTCAGTACTCAGAACTTAAACATCAGGGCTGAGAGTTACGTACCTGGGGTGGAGTTTATCAAAATCATAGGCATGACTCAGTTACACTTCAGCACATGTTTCTTGCTCGAGTGAGGCGCTGTGTTAAGTCCAGCGCCACCATTTGATAGTTTGATGGAATGACAATAACCACACTGAAATACACTCACACACACTGTCACTATTGGAATATAAATATAAGCATGATATAAAAAGTGTAAAATAGCAGGATGTGCTGGATCGTGTGCTGTTTAGATGCTGCTGAAAACTCGGAGGTCTGAACCACACGCAGGTGATTTTAATAATCTGAGTGTGGAGCTCAGAAAATCCAGTAAAGCAGCTGCAGAACCAACTCTGAACACCAGGAACCTTCACTGTGAAACTCTGAATCCAGCCTTAAATCCACAGTCACAGAGTGAAACAGCATTTATTATTAAAAAAGAGAGAAACCCAAAACCAGGAAGTGTAAAGAAACACTGGAGAAGAAACGTCTGAGCCTGAGAGTAACTCATCACATGATGAGACTTTGATCAGGTACTGACGAACTCACACGGAACAGGGATGGGGACGCTCAGGTAGGGCGTGCATGTGGCATCACTGGATGCAGCAGTCATGCTGGCTAGACCCACTGAGTGGCAAACAATATGACTGGCAGTGCCAGTGTTCAGCTCGAATGGTGAGGGATCACCTGGGAAAGAGCTGATATATGACTGTCCGGACAGATTCAACAGGAAACAGAGCGATACTTTTTCAACACAATTCACAGAAACATCTGGAACACAGGCACCGAAAGGTGGATTTTCACGCATCATTTGATGTCATGTATGTTGTGTTTTTGGGTGATACCTCAAGTTATATACGCTACTGACTCCTCATCAATGAAACATTTATCATCGTTCTGTTCGATCCATCATTTATATTCTGCGTCACTAAAGGTTTTTCAGCATTCATTTAAAAAACGAAAAAGAAACATCCACGATGATGAGCCGTGTGCTCGATAAACACAAGAGGGAGATGCGTGGATCGTGTTCATCAGCCAAGACAAACGCAGTGTTCTTTATTAAGGTCCCTCCATCACAGAGCAGCTGTCAACAGACAGACAGACAGACAGACTGACAGACAGACAGATGAAGAGAAAAGTTTCTACAGTCTGCTGAGATTCTGTTTATCGTTATGAACATGTTTATGGGTGACTGAGTCACACTGCGCGGCTGCGAGGCGGTCTGTAGCATCTCTCTTATCTTTGTGGAATAGACAGACAGACAGACAGATCAATAGATAGACAGACAGACAGACAGACAGACTTACTGGCCAACCAAAAGAAAGATAGATCAATAGACAGACAGATAGATGGATAGACAGACAGACAGATGGATAGACAGACAGACAGACAGATAGATAGATAGATAGATAGATAGATAGATAGATAGATAGATAGATAGATAGATAGATAGATGAAGAGATAGATAGACAGTTGGACAGACAGACAGACAGACGGATACATAGATACACAGCTAGACAGACAGATGGAGAGATAGATAGACAGCTTGACAGACAGACAGATGGATACATACAGATGGATGGATAGACAGACAGCTAGACAGACAGATTGACAGACAGACAGACAGACAGATAGATAGATAGATAGATAGATAGATAGATAGACAATTAGACAGGCAGACAGATAGACAAATAATAGATAGCTAGATGTAAATAGAGAGATAGTTAGACAGGCAGATGGATGGACAGACAGATAAATTGACAGACAGATGGATATTGTTTGGTATTTGCTGGTTTATTTTGTGATCTAATTTTTCCTGTACTTCATCAGTTCTTTTTTTTTTGGTCCCAGTCCCACAGCCGGGCGGCGCGGCGCTGTAGCGGTTAGTGCTGTCGCCTCACACCAAGAAGGTCCGGGTTCGAGCCCCGTGGTCTTTCATACTCAAGAGTTTAAAGACACTGGCACTCACACCGGGCTTCAGAACGTAGCGCTCGGAGAAGAGGGGATGTTGGGTGAGGACTGGGTCTGCGTGGAGGAGCGCCTCTTCCTGCTCTGCTGTTTGCGTGACGTCAGCACTGGGCATCTTTGCTGACGTGTAGCGGGTCCCTCCACTGTGCGCATGCGCAGAAGCCTCCCCGAGTTTGGTGCCGGGTATTTGACGTGGCAGTCCTCGGCGCTGTCGGTAGTCAGTCCGCTCGGTGTCATCGCTGCCTTACAGGTAATTTATCTTTTTTTGTTATATTAGTGTCCAGACGTGTCGTGAGGCAGAGTGTAGTGTGTGTGGTGTTTTGTTCGGCGTGTTTATAAAGCATTAGGGCAGCAGCGAGCGCGCGCGGGCGGGCGGGCGGGCGGGCGGGCGGTCGGTCGGTGTGTGCGGCGCGGGGTTCACACCGCTCACACCCGGGGCGCAGGGCTCACAGCATGCACTCATCACACACACTGCAGGCGGAGGAACTGGGACTGCTTGGTTATTAATGAACCCTGGAGCATCGTGTTGTTTTTATAAACACGTATTGTTATTGTTTGTGTGACCTCAGGCTGTTTGACGTGGCAGCTGTGTGCAGAGGGGAAACCCTGTCTCACCCACACCACTGCCATCCATCACTGACTATTCACTGGCGTTTAATGCTTTACTTAGGCTCATGCCTGGCTTTAGTGATGAGATCACAAACATTTACAGTAGGTGTTAAACATCTGTACAGGACACTGTCACTGGTCAGAGGAGCCATCATAGAGCCAAAGACCTGACACTGAGGCTTTACATTTTAACCCAAAGCAAATGTGGACTTTACAGGCTGCTCTAACCTCCCATCCATCCATCCATCCATCCGTCCATCCATCCGTCCATTAACTGAAGCCGCTTATCCTGTTCTACAGGGTCGCAGGCAAGCTGGATCCTATCCCGAGAGGCGGGGTACACCCTGGATAAGTCGCCAGATCATCACAGGGTTGACACAGACAGACAAACAACCATTCACACTCACATTCACACCTACAGTCAATTTAGAGCCACCAATTAGCTTAACCTGCATGT
>JAPEIY010000027.1:360866-376261 GCA_026122135.1 Cathorops aguadulce | reverse complement strand
TCTGACCAATAGCTGAACGACTTCAGGGCGCGTGGCTTTGTTGACAGATTTTGGTCCGTTTACTGAAATGTACAGTCTGAAAGCGAACCGCACCAAAATAAAAAAAAAAAAAGGTTCGGACCAAAGCAAGTGAACTATCGGACTTTCCTGGTCTGAATACGCCCTAAGTAATCAAATCTGCAATCTAGTTAAATATACATGTTAATGCCTGTGGCAGTGGGGGCGTGGCCAAGCGTCAGTTTGTGAATGGAGGGCAGGGTCAAGGAAGGTGAGTGGCCAAGTCATTACACCTATTGTCAATTAATGTGTGTGTGTGTTTGTTGCAGTGATGGTGGAGCATAAAAGGAGTAGGAGAGCAGAGAAGAGAGCCTGGGATCAGAACATGACTGTGTGTGTATATATATATATATATATGTATATATACAGTATATGTGCGTGCATCCTATAGTTAAGCAAAGTGAAGCTCAAAAGCTTAAATAAATGTGTATGTGAACATTATCTCCCGCCTGCCGTACTTCTGTACTCCATCCACATCAGGGAAACCGGTACAGTGGTGCCGAAACCTGGGAGTACCGAAGGGAGCAAGCCCTATGGAGTCCTTGCTGTTCAAGGACCTTATCCATGTCCTTGCTACCGCTCAGCAGAATCATCATCAAATGCTGACTGCCCTCAGAAAGGAGCAGGAACAATGCTTCAAAGCCTTGGTGTTGGCCCAGGAGGAAGATCACCAGGCGTTCTGGCACCTGCTCATGCCAGCAGGGTCCTCGACTGCCACCAAAGCAGAGCCTCTCCACCTCACCCTTATGAAGATTGGCCCTCATGATGATCTGTAAGCCTTCCTAGAGCTCTTTAAGCAAGCAGATGAAGCATGGGGGTGGCCAGTTGAGCAGCATGCAGCACGCCTACTTCCGCTGTTGACTGGCAAGGTGCAGCTTGCTGCGCTGCAGCTCCCTGCTGACAGCTGGCTTATATAGGGCAATTTGAAGTGAACAATCAGTGTGTTGGCTGCTCCCCGGAACAACAGCGCCAGCACTTCTGGATGCTGAAGTTGGAGGAGGTCGGCCAGTCATTCGCATTTGGCCAACAGTTCCGGGATGCCTGCTGGCGGTGGCTGAAGGCGAACGACCACAATGCCGAGGGCCTCATCGACCTGGTGATACTGGAGCAGTTCATCACGTGACTTCCAGGAGGAACAGCGGAGTGGGTCCAGTGTCATCACCCGGCATCGCTGGAAAAAGCCATCGACCTGGCGGAAGACCACCTGGCAGCGGTTCCAAAGGCAGGAGGACATGCCACCTCTTCTCCTTTTTTCTCTCCTTCCCCCTCCCTCTCTTATTCTCTTCCCCACCCTGTTCCCCCACCATGGAGGTGTGGGCCAGCTCCCCCCCAGCCAGCCCAACACATCCGTGGTGTCCTCCTGTTTTATCCTTCTGTGTTTGTCTTATCCCCCTCAGATGAGTGACACCCATAACACTGGTGCAGAGGGGAAGTCTGGGCCAATGTGCTGGCACTGCAGAGAGCTAGGACATCTTCAGAGTCAGTGCTCCACAATGGAGGTGGGAGTGATGGTCCGGATTCCCGACACACCAGAGACTGCCATCGATCGGGCCAGAGTGTACCATATACCGGTAAGTGTGCAAGGGGATACATATCACGCATTGGTGGATTCCGGCTGTAATCAGACCTCAATCCATCAAAGCCTGGTGCAAGGTGAGGCATTGGGAAGAGCACAAGTGGTGAAAGTGCCATGTGTGCACGGGGATGCTCACAACTACCCATTAATGTCCATCCACGTTCTACATCAGCACAGCATCGGGGTGATACAAGGAGTGAGGAGCAGCTTGCCCCTCCTCCCTCTCTCAGGGATTCCCTTGAAGATTTCCTGTTAGAGCAGTCATGAGACAAGACTCTGTGTCATGCATTTGACCAAGTGAGAGTAATCGATGGTGAAACTCTCCAGCAAAACACAACACTGGCCTTCCCATATTTCACTATTATTAAGGACAGGTTGTACCGAGTGACACAAGACACTCATACTGGTGAGCAAATAACCCAGTTGTTAATCCCAAAAAGCTGGAGGGAACTCGTATTCCATGCAGCTCACTTTAATCCCATGGCCGGACACTTAGGGCAGGATAAAACACTAGCCCGAATCATGGCGCAGTTCTATTGACTAGGGATTTGTGGGGATGTCCATCAGTGGTGTGCGGGATGCCATGAATGCCAACTAGTAAATCCCACAGCCACTCCAAAAGTGCCTTTGTGCCCTCTCCCTCTAATCGAGACCGCTTTTGAGAAAATTGGTATGGATCTCGCTAGGTCATTAGATCAGTTAGCATGGGGATATCGCTTTATTTTAGTTCTGGTGGACTATGCAACATGATATTCGGAAGTGGTGCCTCGCCGCAATATCTCAGCATGCAGTATTGTGGAAGTGCTTTTCTGTATTATCTCCCAGGTTGAGATTCCAAAAGAAATCCTGACAGACCAAGGCACTACATTTATGTTACATACCCTGCACGAACTGTATGGGTTACTGGGAATTAAGTCCATCTGCACCAGTGTCTCTCACCCACAAACAGATGGCTTAGTGGAATGGTTTAATCAGACACTCAAAAACTTAATTCAGAAATTTGTAAGTGAGGATGCATGTAATTGGGATAAATGGCTCGAAGCCCTGTCATTTACAGCATGAGAGGTCTCACAAGCCTCCACAGGTTTTTCACCATTTGAGTTATCATATGGGCATAAGCCGTGTGGCATTTTGGATGTGCTACAAGAAAATTGGGAGGAGGGACCTTCACCTAGCAAGAACAAAATTCAGTATGTTCTCAACCTGCGTGCAAAACTCCACACCCTTATGCACTTAACCCAGGAGAATTTACATCAGGCACAAGAACGTCATGTCCAGCTGTACGACAGGGGCATGCACCTTAGAGAGTTCACACCAGGAGACAAAGTGCTTGTATTATTGCCCATGTCAAGCTCCAAATTAATCGCCAAGTGGCAAGGGCCCTTCGAGGTCACATGGTGAGTCGGGGACATCGACTATGAGGTGAGGTGAATGAGTAGGGGTGGGGCATTGCAAATTTACCAGCTCAACTTGTTAAAATGTTGGAACGAGGGGGTCCCTGTGGCGTTGGCAAGGGTAGCTCCAGAGAAGGCGGAGCTAGGGCCAGAGATAAAAAAATAATCACATCTCAGACCACTCCGGTCCCTTGTGGAGACCACCTCTCACCAGCCCAACTCACGGAGGTGGCCAATCTACAGAAGGAATTTTCCAACATGTTCTCACCCCTTCCTGGCTGCACCCACCTCAAAGAACACATAGAACACCACACCCGGGGGGGGGGTTGTAGCCACCCTTACCGCTTGCCCAAACACAAAAAAAGTTGGTTCAGGATGAACTCAAGGCCATTCTCAAAATGGGCATAGTCGAGGAGTCCCACAGTGACTGGAGCAGCCTGGTGGTCCTGGTTCCCAAGACCGATGTGTCAGTCTGGTTCTGCGTGGACTATAGAAAGGTCAATGCAGTGTCTAAATTTGATGCATACCCAATGCCTCGCATTGATGAGTTGCTTGATTGGTTAGGCACTGCTTGCTTTTGTTCAACACTGCATCTAACAAAGGGATACTGGCAGATCCCCTTGACTCCTCTATCCTGAGAGAAAACGGCCTTTTCCACACTGTTCAGATTACACGAATTTGTCATGCTCCCTTTTGGGTTATTTGGGGCACCTGCTATGTTCCAGCGGTTCATGGACAGGGTCCTCTGCCCTCACACTGCCTACGCAGCTGCAAATCTAGATAATATAATAATCTACAGCCATGACTGGCCATGGCACTTGGAACATCTGAGGCCGTTCGAAAGTCGCTGAGGCATGCGGGCCTCACAGCTAACCCAAAAAAGTGTGCAATTGGGTGAATGGAAGTATGGTATCTGGGGTTTCACTTGGGTCATGGGCAGGTGCATCCCCAAATTAACAAGACTACAGCGACTGAGGCCTGCCCGAGGCTCAAGACCAAAAAGGAGGTGAGACGGTTCCTGGGACTGGCTGGCTATTATCATAGGTTTATACTTAATTATTCGTATGTCACCAGCCCATTAACTGATCTCACTAAAAAGGGGGCTCCAGATTCAGTCCAGTAGATGGAGCAGTGCCAACAGGCTTTCTCTGAGGTAAAAGCTGCACTGTGTGGGGGGCCCCTTTTGCACTTCCCTGACTTCTCTCTCCCCTTTATTTTGCAGACTGACCCATCGGACAGAGGGCTGGGGGTCATTTTGTCCCAGAAGGTGGAGAGTGAGGAGCACCCCATGCTCTACATCAGCTGTAAACTCTCAATGCGTGAAAGCAAGTACAGCACCATTTAAAAGGAGTGCCTGGCCATCAAGTGGGCAGTCCTTACCCTCCGATACTACCTGCTGGGGTGCCCTTTCACCCTCTGTTCGGACTACGCACCCTTCCAGTGGCTCCACCGCATGAAGGATGCCAATGTGCGGATCACTCATTGGTATCTCACCTTCCAGCCATTTAAGTTTGAGGTGGTCCACAGACCGGGGGCACAGATGATGGTGGTGGACTTCCTGTCCTGTTGGGGGGATTCTGCTTTAGGCTGGATGGCTCCCCAGCCTGAGTTGGGCGGTAGGGGTATGTGGCAACGAGGGCGTGGCTAAGCAGCAGTTTGTGAATGGAGGGCGGGGTCAGAGAAGGTAAGTGGCTAAGTCATTACACCTAGTGTCAATTAAGGTGTACGCGTGCATGCGTGCGTGCGTGTGTGTGTTGCAGGGATGGAGTATAAAGGGAGGGGGAAAGCAGAGAAGAGCTGATTCCTGACCAGAATGCATGTGTGTGTGAAGCTGAGTGTGTGAAGGGGGAGTGAGTGAAGCTGAAAAGATATATATATATATATATATAAGTTTGCAAGAACTTCAGTTCCCACCTTCCCTGCTTCTCTACTCCACCCACATCAGGGATTCACTATAATGGTGTTTTGTGTATTTTATACTCAGTTCCTGACCTGCGTTAGTGTTGAACGTTCTCCCTGGTGATGGATAATGAACAGATTTGAAAGAGACTCTTTAAAGATGACAATTTATTTGCTTTGGTCAACAGTTTTATTTCGTGTCTTTTCTCTGATCCTCCATCCTCAAAGCCATCGCTCACAAATGTCCTCCTTCTTACCTTCTTTCTTCGTCTCTAATATTTATTGATTAGTAATGCACAGGAAGTTTTCTTTTGTCTTCTTTCTTTTTTTTCCATCTCCATCCACTCCCAAGCTCGTTTTCGTCCTCAGGTTTATCCCATTCCTTTCATTCCTCTGTCTTTTTTTTTTTTTTCATTTTTTAATTCTTTGTTCTTTCTGAATGACTCCCAGGGGAAGAAGTTTTGCTTCTTGTCCTTTTTCTTCTTCACAGGTTTTTGAGAAGTTCCTTAAGGTCTCTCTTCCTTCCATCTCTCGGTCTCTCTCTCCGTTGTATGAGTGGAATCATTGATGTACCTAATGGCCTAATGAGGTGAATAAAGCAGTGCTGTGTCAGTACAATGGAAATGTCAGATGCTGAGCTGTAATTTGACTTTGAGAGACAGTAAAGGGCGTCTCTGCCACAGCTGGGCGTTTTTTCTCTTCACCTTTATCTAAATGTCACTTGCGCTGCCGAGCGAGCGAGCGATCACTACACTTTACCGACTTTAAGGGTCTGACTTCACCAGTTTTGGTTTCCATAAAACAGTGCAGGAAGGTCAGAATGATGAAGAGCGTGCAGATTTCAGGGAACAGAGCTCCATTTTCTGAAAGCTCGGAGACTCTGTGGGACGTCTTTGAAGATATTTCTTCAATAAAAATATCAAAAGTCACAGACCTTTCTCTCATTACTTCCTCTTAAGGGAATGAGCTTAATTTATCACGCTGGATATATGCTCATTTATTCATCAGTTGTTCATAGGGGCGAGAAATGTGGTGTTCATGAAAATAAAAATGTACGACATTTCTCTCCTGAGTTTGTATAAATTTGTGTATAATCAGACTCTCATCATGATGAACCTCGATTCATTAACTGTGATTATCGAGGAGTTCCTGATATTTTATCTGCTGATTACACTCAAGTTTAAATCACAAGTTTAATTCAATGAACATTTTGTAAATCTCAACTTGTTCCATTTTCATGCAGTGGCTGAGCTGCGTTACTGTGAGATTTAGTGTATGCTGTGATTAGGGGGCGCTCTTTCACATTTTTTGTGCCATGAACATCACCTAAACTTGTAGCTCAACACCACAACATTATTTATCGAGGCCACTGTCTCGGACGATCACAGCGAGCTTCTCTTTAGTGTAGTTTGTTTTAGTTTGCTCCTCGTCCCAAAGAATAAAACAGGAAATGACCTAAAATGTGTAAATCCATGAGTTAAAGTGCTAGTCTTACGAAAATGACATCACTCCTGGACATTATACCTTATAAAACTAGACATGTTAAAGAGTTTGCTGTCTAAATTGTATTTTAAGACGAGATCAGGAACAGGTTTTATTTAGTTGGTAAAGTTTGGCTCTTTGATTCCGCCATTACACAAATGCATTCCTGGTAAGTTATTGTTAATTCACAGGAAGTGACATCATATGCGTGAAAGTTGGTGGCATTTCTGGCTTCGTCTGCTTTGCAAAGTGTAGCACATTTTTAACGAGTTTTTTTTATTATTCCAAAACAAAATTAAAACCAAAGCATGCCTCCTAAGAGGTGTGGGGTTCAAGACTGTTCAAGTGTAGCCGATTAAAACAAAGTGGAATTTTGATCCATTACAGCCCAAAGTCGGCAGGACACTTACAGAATGAATGGGTTTGATTTGTACGGACAGAGAGAGGAAACTTCAAGCTGACAAGATGGTTTGGTGTCTGCTCCATACATTTTGAAAGATAAATTTGTGAGGCAGATTCACATCGAGGGTTTTGAGTGACGTCTGGTACACGACACAGTTCCTACAATCTGGAAACAGAAGTCAGCAGCGTCGTCCCCAAGAGCTCACCGCCGCACAGGAAGGGTGGAGCTTGTATTAGGCACTCTCACTCTAAGTGCTGGAGGCGGCGGAAGCGGGTGACGCGTTGCCCTGTATGCCTCGTGTGCAGCGAGCGCGCAGCAGCAGGGAATGTGTTGGGGTTAACTAGGACCATGTAGACCCTTTCTATTTTGTGCTGGGTTAGGTAGAGGTGGGGGTGGGGGAGGGGTCAACCCACAATTACTGTTATTGATTTTTACTAAAATCACCGTATTTCTGCAACCGTCAAAGATTTTTCGAACTCCACTCTCACATTCAAGTACTTTTGCAACTCTCACTTCAGACCTTACAAGACCACCATCACTGTCACCAAGTCCACCTCTTTCCTCTAATTTACAGTGTGATAACTGACCAAGGGCCCGGTCCCACAACACCAAAAACGGTCCCTGTAGCCCAGGCCTGGGTTTATCGGGATCGGTGAGATTACTTCTGGGGTGATTTTTCCAGACCTGGACCTGATCCCATAAAATATCTGACCAATCGGGTCATTGTTTACATGTTATGTTGTCTGAGCACGCGTTGTTTTTCCCGGAACATCTTTGTACATCCTTGTTGCATCATGGAGGAGAAGCTGATAATAGAAGTGCTGAAGAATCCCATGCTTTATGACGAAAAGCACAAGCTGTACAAAGATCAAGCCAAAAAGGAAGATGTTTGGAAGATCATTGGCAGTAGAGTGGGTATGACTGGTGTGTGTGTGTGTGTGTGTGTGTGTGTGTGTGTGTGTGTGTGTGCACTCTAAAATCTCTGTAAACCATGCCCATGTTCCCAGCACCAGCTGTAGATCATGTAATAAAAGATTTTAGAGTGTGAAGTGTCATACCACACTGCGAATTGAGTCATTTTAAACTGAGATTTTAGAGCACTCAGCCATACCCACTACACACACACACACACACACACACACACACACTGCATACACACTACACAGTTATAGGTATCGGTACAGTTATAGTCATTTGTACTGTGGTACCAGGCCATAACTTTGAAATCAGATAAAGTTCTGCGGTCCAAAATGAAAAGGCTGCAACATAAAGTAAAAGAAAAGGAAACACAAACACAAGTCAATCAAGGCCACTGGGTGAATACATTTAAAATGATGGTTGATTCTCCAATAACTGTTTCAGCAGGTACATATACAGGTTTTATTTCTTTATTTGTGCTTTTTTTTATTTCCTTTATTTAATCTGACTTCAAATTCATTGCATTCCTCAGAATGTAATGCATCTGGTGTGCCTAAAACAGCACTCAATATTCCCTCCTATAGGCACCTAAAATAAAATTATTAAAATTATAAAATAATATAATTATTATTATGACACTTGTATATCATCCCCTTGTAGCTTTCGTTGTCTTTTCCGAAGAATCAGTCTCACAAACGCACGCCACCGTAGAGAATATTATAGTCAGTGTGGACACAAAAGAAGGCAATGACGCAAATGATGTCACACACACACACACACACACAGCGCCGCTGACCTGGAAATCGCTGTGATCTAATAATGGTGGACGAGCTTTTAGTGATTTTTGGAACAGAATTCAGACACAAAAAAATAATTTTTCAAAACCATTTTTTTTATTCATTGTTGAACTTTACAACCTGTCTGAGCATGTCACACACAAAACCTGGGATTTTACGATGTCTGTCTTGTTAGACTCGCACTTTAAACACAATCACTCCTATTTTACACACCAACACGGGATCACAGACTTTAACAGAGAGAATCTCAGGGTTTAGTCGAGGGTTTATAGATCAGACTTTGTGTGACATCAACTCCTCGCGTGTTAGCTGGATTAGCTGAGCGCATCACAAACACACCGCATCGGATTTGTGATGAACGGACACCGTGGATCTTTTCCTTTAAACCAAAGACAGAGAAAATTAAGATTTCTGAATATTTAGTATTTTGGCTGCTAATTGCTTTTTGGAGAACTGCAGGCAGGTCACAGCTTTCCTGCAGGATCGTCTCAGAAAATGCTTTTGATGGCTGTAAACCAAAATCCCAGCTGAAACTGTTCCATATTTGTTGACGAGTTGTATGCGAGGCCCGGTGTTTTATTCCCATGTGGATAGACGTCTCTGTGATTTTACAGCCAGATGTTGCCTCTTGTGTTGGGAAGCATTTTTGCCCAGCACACCATTCCACGCCGTGTTCAGTCGTCTGTGAAATGATGGACGCTTTGGAAGAGTCTCTGAAACATGCAGTCGGCACGGGTCACATCACGCCGTCCTCATGGGGAGCCTGTTAGCAGAAGAAGGAAGAGAAGGAGAGCGTGATGGTGCAGGCTGATTAAACATGCTGTTATAATGAGGGATAAACCTTCTGTTATGAGCCTCATACAGCAGGTACTGTCCTGGAGATAAATACGGGATTCAATCAAGTTCTCGAATTGCAATTCATCTCATTCGAGTCTCCAACAATTCGTCGGTCAACAGGGCTGAGACATTTCTTTCACAGACACATGACTAATCCCACACCTTTTCTCAGAGTCTGTTACTGAACAGGACACGATCGCGTTTACTCACCACTAACTGCTCTAACACAAAAC
Source organism: Cathorops aguadulce (assembly GCA_026122135.1). Lineage (NCBI taxonomy): Eukaryota > Metazoa > Chordata > Actinopteri > Siluriformes > Ariidae > Cathorops > Cathorops aguadulce. Next base: position 366,665 of record JAPEIY010000027.1, on the reverse strand, counting down.
CCTTTCATCATCATCATCATCATCATCATCATTATTATTATTATTATTGATGGGATTCTGTGAACTTTTCTGTATTTTGATCCAAAAGGTTCACCTTGTTTGAGTTCATGATTAAACAGAACGAGGAGAACCAGGAAAGTGTGACAGAAATCTGATTCTCCGGATCGTGAGAACCGAGCCCCTTTCTCAGTGACTGATGACGTGTCATCACTGCGCATCGCGCGTCGCTAACCTTCTGTCAACGATTTCAGAACATTTCATCAAGGCCCAGTTCTGAACCTGTCGAAAATCTAAAACGATATGTTCTGTATAGTCCATCCTCTACACAGCAACGGCTGATATAGTCTTCAGAAATTAGGACATGATTGTGTTAGTTAGTTAGTTAGTTAGTTAGTTAGTTAGTTAGTTAGTTAGTTAGTTAGTTAGTTAGTTAGTTAGTTAGCGAGCGAACGAGCGAGCGAGTCTGGTAGTCGAGGGGAGAACGCATTGAGCTGTTCCCTGAAACAGATGTTTTACACCAGAAGGCTAAGAACGTGCCGATACTGCGAGTCAAACAAACACTTTAACCTGAACACTATCATGTAAACACTGAGGTTTTTATTTAAACTGCATCACAATTAAAATTCATTAAAAGACTCGGTTCAGCTCGTTAGCATTCATGTTACTGATGTTATGAAAGTTTATCTCCCTCTGTCTTCATCATGATGCTCCCAAGGAAAGTCTCCGACTTTCTAAACCCTGAAGTCATTTTAAAAAATAACAATAAAAAATTAAACCAATTAAAATAATTATAAACTCCTGTATATTCAGGAAGCCTCCTGGTGTCTACAGGGTCCTAAGTGACTGCTGTTCATCATTAAAGCAAGAAACTGTCCTGTTCTTAATAAAATGTTTAAAAATTAAAGCTGGGAACATTCTGGAGGTTTCTGGAGGTGGTATACTGTAAAAATGGGAATGAAGCACGAGTCCTCCGTGATATGAGACAGAAGACGGAGGAGACGACGTTTCTCACCAGCATTTTAACAGACTTTTAGAAGGCAGTTTATTTTTCAAAGTTCCTCATTTTGGCTCTGCGTCTATTTTACAATGAAATCAGGCCCATAAATTTGAGTTTAATTAAATGTTTTTTTAGCTGAAAATTCCAATTTGTTTTTCAAATATTCATTAAAAAACATAAAGTGAACAGAATTTTGAGATAAAAGGAAACACACACTACTGCCTTCACACTCAGCCAAAATCAGAGGGATTAAGAAATGAGTTTTCCTCATGCTGTTTTCCACAGAATACAGTAGTTACTGAGAACCAGAGATCACCTGAGAACCGGAGATAACCTGAGAGCCAGAGATCAGCTGAGAGCCAGAGATCACCTGAGAGCCGGAGATCACCAGAGATCACCTGAGAGCTGGAGATCACCTGAGAGCCGGAGATCACCTGGGAACCAGAGATCACCTGAGAGCCGGAGATCACCAGAGAGCTGGAGATCACCAGAGAGCTGGAGATCACCTGAGAGCCGGAGATCACCAGAGATCAGCTGAGAGCCAGAGATCACCTGAGAGCTGGAGATCACCAGAGATCACCTGAGAGCTGGAGATCACCTGAGAGTCAGAGATCACCAGAGATCGCCTGAGAGCCAGAGATCACCTGAGAGCCGGAGATCACCTGGGAACCAGAGATCAGCTGAGAGCTGGAGATCACCAGAGATCACCTGAGAGGCAGAGATCACCAGAGATCACCTGAGAGCCGGAGATCACCAGAGATCACCTGAGAGCCAGAGATCACCTGAGAACCAGAGATCACCTGAGAGCCGGAGATCACCTGGCAACCAGATATCACCTGAGAGCCGGAGATCACCTGAGAGCCAGAGATCACCAGAGATCACCTGAGAGCCATAGATCACCTGAGAGCCAGAGATCACCTGAGAGCCGGAGATCACCTGGGAACCAGAGATCACCTGAGAGCCGGAGATCACCTGAGAGCCAGAGATCACCGGAGATCACCGGAGATCACCTGAGAGCCATAGATCACCTGAGAGCCAGAGATCACCTGAGAGCCAGAGATCACCAGAGATCACGTGAGTGCCATAGATCACCTGAGAGCCAGAGATCACCTGAGAACCAGAGATCACCAGAGATCACCTGAGAGCCATAGATCACCTGAGAGCCATAGATCACCTGAGAGCCAGAGATCACCAGAGATCGCCTGAGAGCCAGAGATCACCTGAGAATCAGAGATCACCAGAGATCACCTGAGAGCCATAGATCACCTGAGAGCCATAGATCACCTGAGAACCAGAGATCACCTGAGAACCAGAGATCACCTGAGAGCCGGAGATCACCTGAGAGCCGGAGATCACCTGAGAGCCGGAGATCACCTGAGAGCTGGAGATCACCTGAGAGCTGGAGATCACCTGAGAGCTGCCTCCTGAGTGGAACACGAGGATGGTGTGTGATTCACTGTTCATGTTTTGTGATTAATGGAATGTTGAAAGAGTAATTTGTATTTTATAAAATGTTTTAAACCACAATTAACTGAAGCGCTCACAGTGGACAAGAACAGAAGCATGAGGAGAAAATACACTGAATCAGAACTGCACCAGAATACACACTCTCTCTCTCTCTCTCTCTCACACACACACACACACACACACACACACACACACACATTGTCTCTTTTTGCCAAAAGGTTTTCTGACTTGCAGGACTGAAAATGAGTGACTTTAATTCAATACTTTGAATTTAATCGAATTTTAAAAGTATTGAATTGAAGAGCTGGTGGACAAAACCACGCTAAAGAATAAGAAAACCTTTCCGACTGTAGGACCAGACTCTGTGTGTGTGTGTGTGTGTGTGTGTGTGTGTGTGTGTGTGTGTGTGTGAGAATGACACTGAATGTCTAAAAGAAGCCAACGACTAACAATAACTGACTCGTATCCAATAGCAACCGCCGTGACCTTTCATCGACTAAGTGTCTCAGCCGTTGTTTGGAGTCGTGGCTGACTAAACGCTGGAAAAAGGCCAGAAATGACAGAGAGGAAGACGAGTAACGGAAACTCTCAGGAGTGAGACACTTCATCTCACACTCCGCGCACACTACACCTCTCTAACCTGGAGTGTAATTCACACACTCCTCCCTTACACCCGCCATCGGACACCCGACTCTCTACACACACAAACACACACACACACATTACAGACTCATCACTGCACCACCAGGTGTGTGTGTGTGTGTGTGTGTGTGTGTGTAAATGCAGCCAGTGAAAGTGAGAGAGTGGAGGCAGGATCAAGCAGAACAATTACATTATATAAGATTAACCCAGGAAATGGGGGTGGAGTGTGAGTGGAGGGCGGGGTTTAATGATGATGATGACATCAGTGAGAGTGTGCAGTAATTGTGGATAACACCAGTAATGTGTAGGCCACACCCCACAGTGAAGAAGTGAGGACCTGAGTGGACAAGGGTTAAATATGATCAGTGAGATCCAGCAGGGGTGTGGTTAGTATGAGTGGGCACGGTTAGTATGAGTGGGTGTGGTTAGTATGAGCGGGCACGGTTAGTATGAGTGGGTGGGGTTCATATGAGTGGGTGGTGTTAGTATGAGTGGGTGGGGTTAGTATGAGTGGGTTGGGTTAGTATGAGTGGGCATGGTTGGTATGAGTGGGTATGGTTGGTATGAGTGGGCACGGTGAGTATGAGTGGGTGGGGTTAGTATGAGTGGGTTGGGTTAACAAATCTACCTTCGGGTATCAATAAAGTTACCTTAGTATGAGTCGGCATGGTTAGTATGAGTGGGTGTGGTTAGTATGAGTGGGCACGGTTAATATGAGTGGGTGGGGTTCATATGAGTGGGTGGGGTTCGTATGAGTGGGTCGGGTTAGTATGACTGGGTGGGGTTAGTATGAGTGGATATGGAGCAGGAATAGTGTGGTGATGATGAGGGGTGGAGCTAGTGTGATGAGGCGGGGTTTGCAAGTAAATTATATATAGCTGTTTTTGTATTATATTTTTCTGAATACTGTTGTTATATTACTTTTGTTTGTTTCCTTTTGTCTTCACACACACACACACACTTTTGCTTCTATCTTTGTGGAGACTTGATATAATACATACCCTTGCACCTTCCCCTAACCTTAACCATCACAACTAAATGCCTAACCCCACCTCTAACCCTAACCCCACCCCTAACCCCACCACTAACCCTAACCCCACCCCTTACCCTAACCTCACCCCTAACCCTAACCCCACCCCAACCCTAACCTCACCCCTAACCCCACCCCTAACCCTAACCTCACCCCTAACCCCACCCCTAACCCTCACCTCACCCCTAACCCCACCCCAACCCTAACCTCACCCCTAACCCCACCCCTAACCTAAACTGAGTCTTAACCTTCAAACTGTCTTTTGAAGAAGTGATGATCAGACAAAATGTCCTCACTTCCAAAAAATGTCATAACTCTGTTGGTAAAAAACAAGTTCCAGTGATCAATATGTAGTAAGTAGACACACACATGCATACACACACACACACACACACCAGCATGCAAGCCGTTTTCTTCACTAAACAAAATGTTCTTTGTACAAAATTACAGTTACAGCATGACTAAAACCCACAAACTTTGTGTGTGTGTGTGTGTGTGTGTGTGTGTGTGTGTGTACTTATGCTAATGCTTTAGTCTGTGTGCAGTCATGCATGTGCATGTTAGTGTTTACAAATCAGATTGTTTGTGTCCTTGGTCCTGTGTGTGTGTGTGTGTGTGTGTGTTGTGAGATATCAGCTTATCATAGAGCAAACATCCATCATTGCTGATACAACTCACTTATTAACCCCAACAAGCAGATGAATTATTCAGCATGGTAATCACACACACTCTCACACACACTCTCACACACACACACTACATTAACTTGTTTAGTGTGGTCACGTCCATTTGGACCAATCTGTATCTTTGGATTATAAAAGAGCTGAACTGTGACCACACCCACTTCCTGAGAGATCCTTGGTTCTGGAAGTTTCTCACTTTTTTCGTCTCCATAAACTTTCAGAGAATTTTTACTGAATATGTTTAGAGTTAAAAAGCACTAATAACTCTTTGACGTGAGAATGTTGGAGAGCCGTGGTTCTGACCCGGTGTACTGTGAGGAACCGTGAAGTGCGCCGTGGAGTTTTGAGGAGCCCAGTGTGGGTTTTTTCAGGATCATGAGATATTTGTAACGACACCAGTGACGCTGCTGCTGAATTCAAAACGTCTGTACTTTGTCACTTATTTACAACTTTTACAATTTTTTTTTATCTCAGTGACCTTTAGTCCCGTTCTCAGTTTGACTTTGAGAAGAAGCGTAGGTCGGGGGCGGAGCATCGCTCTGATTGTCGATATTATGAGAATGTTATAACTTTTTTCGGAATCAAAACTTAAAGCAGATACGCAGAACCTTTATTTTTAAAGACATTTCTGAGTGGATAGGATCTCCATCCCTGACTCTTACATGCTGAATAAATAGGAATAAAAAATATATTTTTTGAGAGTTAAAATTGACTGTAAAGTTGTGACTGGCGCCGCCCCGCTGAGCCAGCCAGCCCAGAGCGCATGACGTCACAGCAGGAAGCGGTTTTAAGGCCGAGGCCTTTTACAGCTATAGACCAAAATAATATAAATAACAATTTATGGTGAGAGTGAGAAACAGCGTTACCGACTCGCTCGACTCAGACTGATTTGACTTCACTGACTGTGGGTTGACTCTCATTAAAACAGGATGGGTGCTATAACTTATGCAACATACATGTACATGCATGCATTTTCACTG
>JAPEIY010000027.1:48811-62549 GCA_026122135.1 Cathorops aguadulce | reverse complement strand
GTAGTCAGCTGGGATAGGCTCCAGCTTGCCTGCGACCCTGTAGAACAGGATAAAGCGGCTAGAGATAATGAGATATATATATACAGTATATATATATATTTTTTTTTGTAATGGCTTTGAAATTGTTGTAGCTGAGCAGCTGAAAATGAAGCAAGAGATTAAACAGTAGAAACTTTATTCTGCTGTAATGAAGAGTGTTATCAACCTGCTGCATAAAGCCAAGAGAACATCAGAAACAACAGAGCTGCCATTTGAGCCACGGCCAAGCATGCACGCGCGCGCGCGCGTGCGTGTGTGTGAGAGAGAGAGAGAGAGAGAGAAGTTTGGCCATAATTTAAAACCAGGGTAATGAAGAGTACTTAAAGAAAATTAAGAGAACAAACAACAACAACCACACAATAATGGAAATGTGCAGATACACACAACACTCATACACTGGAATTTTAGTGAAAATGCTAATGAGATAAACACATTTGATTTCACAGATTTTTTATGTCATATTTCTATATTTAATATTTGGGCCAGATTAACTCACATACAACATAAATCTAAAGCCATTTATAACATTTTAATTTGAATAATTCATTTTTGATGGATTGAATGACTTTTAATCCTCACATGAGCCAATTAGTTCCACTCTCATAGTAATTTTAGAAATGCTGTCTTCTGCCCACTGAGCTCCATCCACTGAACTCCACCTACGGATTTTCCCACTGAGGTTCACGCACTGATCAATCACTCTGTTTTTTTCTTTTCTTCTGACATCTATGTTAATCCTTAATCAGATGATGTGTGTGTGTGTGTGTGTGGGGGGGGGGTCCAGGATGAATGGAGATAAGGAGATGGAAACAGATGGACATGTCTTTCTGTCCTTCTCTGTCTCAGTTACTCTATCTTTCTCTCTCTGTCTTTTATCAGCTTCAAGCTGTAAGTATTCCTGTTTATTTTTTTTCCCCTGTACAGAATCAAGTCTTGTCTAGTAGGACTTCAGGTTGGAAGAATTGGGTAGCAACTTGTTTCCTTGCAATCTCTGATTCTCATTTCTGCTCGTTTTGATATTCAGATTTCATGCTGGCTGAAATCAGAGGGAAGAGAGCGAGAGATGAGATCGTAAATTAGACCTGTGGGGAAAATGAGATGAGTCGATCTGAAATAGCAGCAGGAATTATTTTATTTAACCACCTTAAACAAATGATTTTCCTCTTCTGTCACTTGACTCAAAGATGAAAAGGCAAAGAATTAGGAAAATAGGAATCTCTTTATTTCTTCTTTTCACCCTCACTTCATCTTCCTTTCATTCTGCTGTCAGTTTTCATCTATTCTCATTATTCTCCTATTTCTGTTGTGTTGCTCTTCAGGAACCAGGTTAAGGCTGAAAGATAAATGTGTGATCTGTGGCTCAGAGTCCCCATGTTTGTCTTTTTAAAGGGTCTCCATGGTGAAAACATTTCACTTTATTCCTGTATTTTGGTGTTTATAAGACTATAAGATATTCCGGCTACACTAAGAATGTGTGACATTTGGGGCCAGTTCCTTTAGATCAATGACATAAAAGCCTCTTTATTTGAATTATATGGTAGATGTAAATTGGGTGTGTTACAGTCAGAGCTGTGATTTTAATCCAGGATTTATGGTGTTTCCTGTAAAACTCCTTTGCTATATTCATGTTCCACACTGTTCTTCCTTTTCCAGGAGAAAGAGGAAAAAAGCAGGGAGAGGAGGCATGGCTTTTATTTTTTAAATCACACAGCTTCTGTTTAAATAGTTCAATTAAATCTGATTTGTTTAGCTTTTTTTTTTTTTAAAAACACAGAAGTATATACATTCTGGATATACATTTTAAACATATGAATTTGCAAATTCATTCCTAATGAGCAAGCCTGAGGCAATGGTGGTGAGGAAAAACTCCCTCAGATGACACGAGGAAGAAACCTCAAGAGGAACCAGACTCTAAAGGGAACCCATCCTCATCTGGGTGATAACAGATATCGTGATTATAAATAACTCATTTCTATAACTGTGTCCTATAGAGTCACAAAGTACAACTGTGGAACCAGGAAACTCATTATAGTTTAACAGGAAGTCTGTTTTGTTGAAGTTATCAACTGATCACTGCTCTCTTCTCTCTGATTTCAGCCAACAAGAAATCTGAATATCTATTGAGCAAAAATGAGAATCAGAGATTGCAAGGAAACTTAAGTGAAAAAATTGTTCATGACAACTGTAGTCCTAAAGTTATCATGGTGATTGTAGTCCAAAACTATCGGACCAAAATTGTTTGGATTAATTGCCCAAAGCCATCTTCTAAGTTTATCTTTAGGCTGTGAATATGGGGCTGTCCTCCACAGGAGCAATGTGATGAGACTCCAGACAGAAGTAGGGCATCAGGATGGATCAGGAGGGTCCTGAGAGCAGGGTAGGTCAGCACCATTGGTATCTCAGATGTGGCATATGGAGAGAGAGACAGAGAGAGTTAGGTATGCTTATTGTTACATAATGGTGAGACTAACCATGACAGCATAACTAAAAGGAAGAGGCAGAAGGTAAAACAGTCATGAGGGAGCTCTGGGTCATAAAGCAGCAGCCACTCCACTGTCAGCAAACTTGAGTGAGTGAGTGAGTGAGTGAGTGAGTGAGTGAGTGAGTGAGTGAGTGAGAGGACAGCATCCATACATCCCAGTTTACCACAACATTCTATGCCTGAGGACCCTCCAGATCTACTCCTTTACCTAATACAAAGCTGTAAATAATAGGCTTTTGACTAAACAGATCTGTTTTCAGCCTCGACTTAAACACTGAGGCTGTGTCTGATTCCTGAACACTACTTGAAAGGCTGTTCCACAACTGTGGGGCTTTGTAAAAAAAAGGCTCCACCCCCTGATGTAGCCTTCACTATATGAGGTATCAACATATACTGTAGCCTGCACCTTTTGATCTAAGTAGGTGTGGCAGGTCATAAAGGACCAGAAGTTCACTCAGGTACTGTGATGCAAGACCATTCAGTGCTTTAAAGGTCAATTGTAGTATTTTATAAACAATACGAAATTTGATTGGGAGCGAGTGCAGTGTGGACAAGGTAGTCAAATCTTCTAGTTCTAGTAAGGACTATCACTGCTACACTGTGGATTGACTGGAGTTTGTTTAGGCTCCTACTGGAACATCCAGATAGTAAGGCATGACTGTAGTCCAAACTAGTGGCTAAAAAAAGCATGAAATAGTTTTTTTTCTGTACCGTGCAGTGACATATTTCTTATCTTAGCAATATTTCTGCGATGAAAGAAGGCTATCCTAGTAGTATTATCTACATGAGCTTTAAATGAAGGATTACTGGCTTACTTGTACCTGCATATGGTCTTAATACACCTACTTCTGTCTCATCAGAATTAAGTAGAAGGAAATTTTAATAAGTATCCAGTGTCAAATATCCTTTATACATTCCTCAATTTTGTAAGCTGTTATCTCTCATCTAGCATGATGAAACATACAAATGTGGAATACAACAGTATAACCTAATACCAAGCTTATGAATTATAACAATATAATCCATTACACAGGCTACCTGTATTTTTTTGTTTTACTGTCTCTTTTTCTATTTTATTCTGCTCTAGAGATGGAAGTTCTCATGAAATGTTAAGAGACTAATTACAGGATTAAAACAAATGCTTCATTCTCCCAAAACCAACACACACACACACACACACACACACACACACACACACACACAGCATATAAACAGACAATAACATTGTTACATTGTCAAGGTGCGTAAATTAGAGAAGGTGATGTCCAATGCAGTAATATGCTCTGTGCCCCATCCCACCTGATGTAGCTTTCAGCAGGTTATAGTTGGTGAACTGCTGATGTTCAGGTTGTCTCTCAAAAACATTGTGGGATTTATAGATAATTGGAGTAGTTTTTAGGTCAATGTTGGCCTGTTAGAGTCAGATGTTGTCCATCCCACACAGGAAGGTGCTGCTCTCATTTCATCCAGCATCACCCTTAGTCTCAGAACTGGCCTAGTTAATCTGTGACAATCCAGAGCCAAGGCCAAGGAGCAGATGAACAAGCTAAACTGACTGTGTGTTCACTGCACAGAATTGTCACTCAGGTTCCACTATATAGAGATTGTGTCTGTTCAAACCAAATGAGTATGTAGCATTAAATGAAGTTAGTCTTCTTGGATACAGGTATATACATCAGCCTCATCTAGCTGGCAGAGGAGGAGGAGTCACAATTATTTATAATGATTATCTAGGCATAATGCAATATCCTGGACATAAATTCAATGCTTTTTGAAGTTCTTTATAGTCTCATATGTAGCCACAAAAAAATAAATCAACCCAGTTGATTCCATCCATCCATTATCCATAATTGCTTATCCTGTGCAGGGTCGCAGGCGAGCTGGAGCCTATCCCAGCTGACTCTTGGTGAGAGGCAGGGTACACCCTGGACAAGTCACCAGGTCATCACAGGGCTGACACAGACACAGACAACTATTCACACTCACACCTATGGTCAATTTAGAGCCATCAGTTATCCTAACCTGCATGTCTTTGGACTGTGGGGAAAACTGGAGCACCCAGAGGAAACCCACACAGACATGGGGAGAACATGCAAACTTGACACAGGAAGGACCTTGACAGCCGCTGGGCTCAAACCCAGGACCTTCTTGCTGTGAGGTGACAGTGCTAACCACTACACCACCATGCCACCACAGTCAATTCCACTAATTATTATTTACCCCCAGGGCCATACAATTCCTTTGTGAATGTATGGCTTTCATCTCAAATCTGGTTGTTTATTTAGACAAAGCATTAATTGTTGGTGAATTTAATGTTTTCCTTGATAACCCAGAAGACCACATCCATTGTACATTCGGTAATCGTTAATCAGAACTTCATAGGACCCATGCATAATGGTAGTCACAATCTTGATCTAATACTAATATTCTGACTAAATATTGAAAATATAGTCACATTTCCACAGTCCAACACTATCTCAGATCATGATCTCATCTCATTTAAAAATGTGTCATAGTCATAGTATACGTTTTTATTTTCTCCTGCTTTTATAACGTCTACATTAGATTGTTGTATTTATTTACTGTCTGGATGTTCCAGTCAGTGCATGAAGAAGATCTGGCTCATCCAGAATGCAGCAGCAAGAGTTCTTACTAGAATCAGAAGATATGGCCACATCACCCCTATCCAATATGTACTGCATTGGCTTGCAATCAGATCTCACATGGATTATAAAATACTACTATTTTCTCCTCATAATACTACTATTTGTCTGGGCAGCACATAACAGTGTAATGGTTAGCACTGTCACCTCACAGCAAGAAGGTTCTGAGTTCAAGCCTTGCAACTGATGGGGCCTTTCTGTGTGGAGTTTGCATGTTCTCCTCATGTCTGCGTGGGTTTCCTCTGGATGCTCTGGTTTTCCCCACAGTTCAAAGACATGTGGTTAGGTTAACATGGGCTGCCATGGTCTGAGGCAGGGCTGGGCTGACAAAGGATTGTAAACCAGAGGTTTAAGCTGTGATACATGAAAGGTGGGGTGAATACATCACATGGCGAGTCGTAATGCCAGTCTAATGGAACATGGGTTGATTACCTTCTTCATGAGGAAGGGTCCAAGGAACTTGGGCACCAGCTTGCGAGAGATGGCCCTAAGTGGCAGGTGGCATGTGGAGAGCATAACTCATTGACCCACTCGGTAAGTGGGTGCCTTGGAGAGATGTTTGTCTGCATGCTTCTTGGATGCAAGTGTGGAGTGAATGGTCTTCTCTGGGCCAATGCCCACGTTCTCCTGCAGCAATGTATAAAAGCCTGGGCTGATGGTATGGCAACCTCCTCCTCCTGGCTGGGGAACAGTGGTGGTTGGTACTCTAGTGGGCACTGGAACGGAGAGAGACCTGTGGCAGAGGAAGGGAGAGTGTTATGTGCGTATTCAATCCAAGGTAGGTACTTGCTCCAAGAAATGGCATCCTGGATGCCATGCACCTGAGTGCAACCTCCAAAGCCTGGTTATCCCGTTTTGCCTGGCCATTGGTCTGTGGGTGGAAGCCTGAGGAGAGACTACAGGTGGCCCTGATGAGTTTGCTGAAGGCTCTCCAGAACTATGCAGTGAACTGAGGACCTTGGTATATCGGTAGGCAGACCATGTAGGTGGAAAACATGGTGGATGAGTACTTCTGCAGTCTCTTTGGCTGAGGGGAGCTTGGGCAGAGGAATGAAATAGATGGTCTTAGAAAAATGGTCAATGACAGTGAAGATGCATGTATTGCCACCTGAGTTGGGGAGTCCTGTGATGAAGTCCAGGGCGATGTGAGATCAAGGTCTATGTGGAGTAGGAAGGGGTCATTGTAAGCTGGCAGGGGGTTGATTGGTTGTATTGTTCTGGGAGCATGTGTCGCAGGCTGCCATGAACTCCTGGATGTCCTCCTTGATTGATGGCCACCAAAAGCACTGCTGGATGAGAGCCAGGATTTGGGTGGCTCCCGGATGACAGGCCAGCTTGGAACCATGACCCCATTGCAGCACCTGAGTTTGCACATGACAGGAAACAAATAGATGGTTACAAGGGATATTGTTGGAGTTACCTTCACTGGGGTCCTGCTCCAGGGCCTTCTGCATGAGCATCTCAACTTCTAGAATAGTAGCTCCCACCAGGCAGCGTGGAGGAAGGATAGTCTCAGGTAGCTTGGACTCCTCTTGGTGGGATGAGAACATGCTGGACAAGGTGTCAGGTTTACCATTCTTGGGTGCTGTGGTAAACCTGTGCTTGAGACTGGAAAAGGCTTTCTCTGCTTCCTCCCCCCACTTGAACTTGGTCTTGGTCGAGGTCGGGGCTGAGAGAGGTCTGGCCACCATGCTGAAATTGTGGATGAAACACCTGTAAAAGTTGATGAATCCCAGGAAGCGCTGGCGCTCTCGTCTTGAAGATGGTGTGGGCCAGTCAGCGACTGCTTCCAGCTTGAGGGGGTCCATCTGGATCTTTGCTAGTGAAATGATGAACCCCAGGAACAAAACAGAGCCTTGGTGGAACTCGCTCTTCTCTGCCTTAACGAACAGCTTATTCTCCAGCAGGCGTTGAAGAACCTGCTGGACATGATCCAGATATTCCTCCAGGGAGCGAGAGAAAATCAAGATCTCGTCCAGGTAAACAAAGACAAAGGTGTTAAAGTCCCTCAAGACATCATTAACCAATGCCTGGAATACCGTGGGCACTTTAGTCAGGCCGAAAGGGACTACGAGGTACTCATAGTGGCCTGTGGTGGTGTTGAAGGCCACTTTCCACTCCTCCCCTTCCGGGAAAGCCAATGGAAAGCATATGTATGACGTACATGATCAGTGTGTGTTCAGTGAGTGTGGAGTGTATGAGACTTGCATTTTACCAGTTTCCTGCACTAAGAATTCGGGCCACACTTGTGATGCATGTGACTAGCATGTTGCAATCACTCATAACTTGCATGTGATGCAAGCCAGGAATGGGTATAAAACCAGTGTGTATGCAGCATTCTGCACCTCTCTTTCAATTGAAGAGCATTGGATATTTTGTGGGAAAAACTTTTAAAATTCAGTTTAAAGTTTAGAAAATGGGACCCAAGAAGAAGCAAGCAAAAGTGAAGTAACCCAGCCTGAAACAGCAGAGGGAGAGGAGGAGGAAGAATTTGATGATGATGGTAGCAGCACCGGTGACCCCTGCACGGACAGGGAGAAGTTTGCCTTCAAGCCGGCAGAAGGCACAGCACCCTGCCAGAGGTATTTTCACAAGTAAATACATGCTTTAAACACTCATTTCAGTATCTATATGCTTATGGAATTAATATTATATATGGTGATTTTCATGTATGTTTCAGCTAACGACACCCAGAAGTGAGGACACTGCAATCCTATCATCGCTGTCAGGCCATTGTGCCATGCTCAGTGATAAGGACAAGGACATCCCAACACCCCATCCTACCACTCAGCAGGAGTAGGAGCAGGACAGCAGCTCGGAGTCAAAGTTTCAGTGCTCAAACTGTTGGGCTATTTCTTTGGGATTTTTTACAATGTAATAAAATGTGTTATTCCTTTATACTCATGTTTTATTATTTGACATTTGCAGGGTAAATTAAACATATACTCAAACTAGGCTTAACCGTTGCACTGTGCAACGGCAAGTGTATCCCCCGTACGCCCCGTCATTTTGAAGGTAAATGGACAAAACCCCACTCGGACAAAACATTTTTGCACAAAAATGCCCATCAGAGTCGAGAATTTCAAGATATCATCACTGTTTTCGATAGGGATTGAGCCCTAACCCATATAACTGTGCTGTGAAAGTTTGAAATAAATCAAATAAGAATTGCAAGTTTTAGACCGTTTACAAGCAAGTGTCTGCGGGCACGGCGGCGGCGGACGCGCAACCGACGCAAATCCATAGTATCCCCCTACATCGTATGGGGGATACAAATACAATTATGACCAATCCTGTGCACTCTTTCAGATGTTCTTGACCAATCCCATGCACTGTCTCAGACTCTCTTAACTAATCCTGTCTGCTCCTCTTAAACAGATCTACTGAACCAGGCTCCTGCTGAAATTTTGACCAATCCCACCCAATCAAACAGAAAGTTTAACCAATCCCACCCATTCCCACAGCCACTCTTGACCAATCCCTCCATTCCTGCAGTTGCTGTATTATGTTATTATTTGCACATGTCTGCAATACTTGAACTGTGAGCTGGCCTAGTGGTTAGCGTGTCAACCTCTTGACCAGGAGATCGTGAACTCTACTTGTGGCCGGGTCATACCAAAGCCCATCATAAAAATGGTACCTACTGCCATCTGGCAAGGCACACTGCAATACAGATGCAAGTGGGGAAGTCAAACTCTCGTGGTTACCAGAAGACTAGCCCCCCTGTAGCCCTAGCTGTATAGGCGAGAGGTAGACAGCTATAAAAACGGAGATTGGCCCATGTGCTTCAAAGAGCTGGTTAGTACTGGAACAGGAGACTGCCTGAGAAGACTAGATCCTGGCATGAAAAAGACTTTGATTTTTTCCCCCTGCAAATACTTTCTAACAAATATAGTTGGTTCTAGTTTCTAAAATATAAAGAAATTAATATTTCCCCTATGTTATCTTTTTATCTGACTTTCCACATGAAAGACAAAACAGCCTGCTCCAATAACTTTTTTTTCTCTAATCTCAACTACCCCGACAAATATATTGTAATATTCACAAAGTAACATCTATCTGGAATGTCAAACATTCATGAACATAACTGCAGGACCCATGAACATAACTGCAAGAAATCCAATCTGGTTCCTTACAAGCATGTCAGTAATCTGATAATAGGAAAAAAAAAAAACAGACAGGATGAGTTGCTCAGATGGATTTCTTTCAGCAAAGGATGCCAAATAAAATAATAACTCAAAATCCATTTTCCAATTAACCACCTTCATCAGTGTTATTGAAATATATTTTATTAATAGCATACATGAATAATCCAGTTTTGAAATCCAATTACAGCCTTAATTTGACATCAGAGTATGTTGTTCACATGACCACTTGAATAATCTAATAACTGCCAATATTCAATTCTGGTTAAATTATTAGCGTACATGTAAACACACTAAATGTGGCCATCTAAAACTGCTTGATGGTATTTTTAGCTCTTTCAATTCTCTTCCAGTCTCAGTGGTCTGACTGTAGCCAGGAGACACTGTATACATCAAACCATCAACTCCGAAATGAGTTTCATTACTAAAACTAATATTACTACTACAGCTATCTAATTGCCAGTGTTGCAAATCATCATTTGCTTATGACTAAAATGAAGCCATTAAGAATCTATTTTGGGATATTCCTTATTCATGCTGCAGTAAAGCATCTGGATATCCTGAAAATGTGGCTGGGATGCCTGGTAAAACCCAAAGCATTTTAGAGATTTTATTCATATTTTTCACCAACGGTATTTCATTACAATTGTACTATTTTTAGTGCAGTTTACAGCAGAACCTGAGCAAGTCACTGGAGTTTATTCCAATTTGTTTTTCAGTAACTGAGTATTGATACCATGCCATACTGGTTTGAAATGCATTGACATATTTTGAGATGCTGACTGACAAATGTCTCAGATAATGAATATGAACCCAGGACACAAATTGTCTTACAGTAAGGCATGCCTCTATTGAGTCTGTGACTATTTGCATAACTTGTTTGATGATTTGGATTGGTACATAAGTATTCAATCAGCATCATTATGGGCCAATATGCATATCTTTGACTGCATAGATGTACAACCCCAATTCCCAAAAAGTTGAGACGTTGTGTAAGCTGTAAATAAAAACAGAATGCGATAATTTGCAAATCATGGAAAGCCTTTATTTCACTGAAAATAGTACAAAGACAACATATCAGATGTTGGAACTGAGAAATGTTATTGTTTTTTGAAAAATATATGCTCATTTTGAATTTAATACCAGCAACACATTTCAAAAAAATTGGGACAGGGGCATGTTTACCACTGTGTTGCATCACCTCTACTTTTAACAGCACACTGTAAACATTTGGGAACTGAGGAGACCAACTGCTGTAGTTTTGAAAGACAAATGTCCCATTCTTGCCTGATATACAGTTTCAGTTGCTCAAGTTTGGGGTCTCCTTTGTCGTATTTTGCGCTTCATATTGTGCCAAATGTTTTAAATGGGAGACAGATCTGGACTGCAGGCAGGCCAGTTTAGCACCTGGACTCTTTTACTACAGAGCCATGCAGTTTTAATATGTGGTTTGGTAGTGTCTTGCTGAAAGAAGGAAGGCCTTCCCTGAAAAATATTGTCTGGATGGCAGCATATTGCTCTGAAACGTGTATATATCCTTCAGAATTAATGGTGCCTTCCCAGATGTTCAAACTACCCATGTCATGTGCACTAATGCCCCCCACACCATCACAGATACTGGTTTTTGAACTGTGTACTGATAACAAGCCAGATGGTCCGTCTCCTCTCTAGCCTGGAGGACGTGGTGTCCATGATTTCTAAAAATAATTTCTACTTTTGATTTGTCAGATCTCGGGACAATTTTCCACTTCACCTCAGTCCATCATAAAAGAGCTGGGGCCCAGAGAAGGTGGTGGTGTTCCTGGATATTGTTTATATCTGGTTTTAACTTGCATTTGTGGATGCAGTGATGAACTGTTTTCACAGACGATGGTTTTCTGAAGTGTTCCTGAGCCCATACAGTGATTTCCACTGTAGTTGCAGTGTTGCCTGAGGGCCTGAAGATCACAGGCATCCAGTGTCAGTTTTCAACCTTGTCTCTTGCATACAAAGATTTCCCCAGATTCTCTGAATCTTTTAATGATATTATGTGCCATAGATGATGTGATCCCCAAATTCTTTACAATTTTACATTGAGGAATGTTCTTCTTAAATTGTTGCACTGTTTGCCCCCACCCCACCCCAGAGCGTGAACCTCTCCCCATCTTTACTTCTGAGAGACTCCACCTCGCTTGGATGCTCTTTTTATACCCAATCATGTTACTGACCTGTTGCCAATTAACCAAATTAGTTTTTTCAGTCTTTTGTTGCCCTGTTCCAACTTTTTCGAAATGTGTTGCTGACATCAAATTCAATATGAGCATATATTTTTCAAAAACACAATAACATTTCTCAGTTTCAACATCTGATATGCTGCCTGTATACTACTTTCAATGAAATATCGAGTTTCCATGATTTGCAAATTCTCACATTCTGTTTTTATTTATATGTTTTACATGGTGTCCCAACTTTCTTGGAATTGGGGTTGTATATAACTTTTCTTTACTGTAAGAACTTTCAATCTCATGAATAAATTAAAAAGACTGGATATAGATATATAATGCTGGTATAAATGGTGGGAAATTCAGCACGGGTAATATCTCATGTTTGCTGTTAATAAACACTGAAACAAAGACTTTACTAGGTTAAAGATCAGAAGAAGGCAAGAACCTGAACACTGACATGGAAAAAAAGCATGTAATGTCAGTAAACATAAATCACGAAGGCATTCGAAACAAAAAGAATGTGTTGAACTAAATGTGCAATGAATGAAGAAAAGAAGCACATACTCACTGTAAACATAAGAACAAATGCACTTCTGAACACATGATCACATTGATGGATCCATCGGTCTCTGGAAACCTTTTGTACTTGGAATGCACAAATCCTCCGTTCTGTCTCTATTTGAACTTGATCTCGCAGCATAAGCAGTTGATGGAGTCACACTGCGGTGGCTGAGGGGTGCAGGTGCAATCCCACATGGCACACTGCAGCACACAGGGTCATTTCATGAAACCAGTACATTCAAACAGAATGTGATGTGTGTTTGTTTTTTCTGTATAGTAATTCAATCAGAAAATGTTACGCATCACCTTTAAATGTTATGAGACTACAGATATATCGGTACTATTTTTCTAACCTGAGTACGAGTATGTTGGGTTTTTTTTTAAGTACATGTAGAATAACTTCCTATTCAATATTAACTCTGTTCATGCTGGATGTTGCTGTGTGCTGCTCTTAAGGAATGCCTCATGCCGAGTTTTATACAATATCTGAGATCTCATAGTGTTTAAACTGTATCTTTAAAGGAGAACTGAAGTCATTTTTAAACTTGCTTTATTTCTTAATTAACGTGTTGTTCAATTACGTTTTCGGTTTTAGTAACCTTATATCGTGACTCGTATTGACAGCCAACTGCAATTAAATATTATACTTATCGGCCTATTCGGGTTTTAGCCGTGTTGAATTTAGTTCGTTTGGTCCACGGTAGGCGTCGCTTATCCGCGCGATCTTCACGAGACTTGTGCGAGACTTCGAAACTTGAAGAAGTGTCAGCCAGGTGCCCGTGTCTCCATTTTGAAAACTGTTTTCCAAACGAAGTATTGCACAAAAACGAGTTTAAATGACTATTACTGCTGACTTTTTTCAAACTTTCCTGACTGTTATCAAAGCGAACAAAACTTCCGGCTTGATTACGTCAGCATTTGAAAGAGGGCGCGTGTGTCTTTTGACAACGTTGGCAGATGTCGGTCGCTTTGATTTCCGCTGTATGTTTTACTTCCATCCTACGATGTCTCGCACAGGTCTCAACGAATCCTGTTTACGGCCATCGCTTTGACATATGGACTGATATATATTACATACAGTAGCATATTTCAAACACTCATAACTTGCTACATCAGTGACAAAATAGCGATCAAAAATGCATTCCTATGTTTAATAAAATGAGAAATAGAATTTTGATGATAAAAAAATTTGCCTTCAGTTCTCCTTTAATTATTCCAGCTTCTGCCATCAGATACCTGAAGCTCATCCAGAATGCTGCAGCTTCCCTCGTTCTTCCCATGTCACCCCTCTGCTTGCCGAACTGCACTGGCTACCTACCTGTCGCAGCTCACGTCAAATTTAAGACATTGGTGCTAGCTTACCAGGCTCTCAAGGGGTTAGGGCCAGCATGCCTCCAGAGTTTGATCCGCCCCTATACACCAGCCAGATCCCGAAGCTAAGCTACTACTGGTCACCTGGCCCCTCCTCCTCTCCACTCCGCTCCTGCCCTACCCACTCAAGACAATGGTCAGTCCTGGTTCCCTGTGGGTAAGGGTGCATCAGTTGCCCCCTAAAAATGAAAAGTTTCTCCGATCATGATGCATTTTTGTTTTTATGTTCCTTTTGGTAAGAAAACACACTGGGTGAAATATTTTGACAAAATT
>JAPEIY010000026.1:73850478-73863928 GCA_026122135.1 Cathorops aguadulce | reverse complement strand
CACCTATCCTGTTTTAATGAGAGTCAACCCACAATCAGTGAAGTCAAATCAGTCTTAGTTGAGCAAGTCGGTAACGGGATTTCTCATTTTCACCATAAGTTTTTATTTATGTGACTTTGGTCTACAGGTATAGCTGTAAGGCCTCGGCCTTAAAACCGGTTACTGCTGTGACGTCACGCACTCGGCTGGCTGGCTCAGTGGGGCGGCTCGAATGCCAACTTTGCAGCCGATTTTAACTCTCAAAAAAAAATTATATATATATATAAATTCCCATTTATGCAGCATACAAGAGTCAAAGATGGAGATACTATCCGCTCAGAAATTTATTTAAAAATAAATGGTTAATCTGCTTTAAAGGTTAACCATTGCCAAGAATGACTGTTGTCATGAAGAACAGCAATCCACAAACTAATCCAGCTGCAGAGAGAGAGAGAGAGAGTCTGATAACTTTGCTGTCTGAATCCATCACCAAAACTGAGATTTGATTGGCTGGTTCTTTGCTCTTCTTTGTTGTTTGAATGACAGTACAAAAAATTGAACCTGCATGGTATACGTGATCATTATGAATGGATTGTCCTGTTCTGAAGGAGCGTGACCGAGTCAAGCAGCTGTGGTTATTTGTTTAGTTGACATGAGATGTGCTCTACTCTGTCTCACATACAGGCTGTAATATGACATCGGGTGTGTGTGTGTGTGTTTGCTCTTTCCAGCCCCAGTGTTTTTTGCTGTGGTGCAGTATGATGTCATTTGTCTCTTAAGGATTCTCAGTACACTTCCGTACGTAAACAAAACAGAAATATGAATCAGACACTGAAGTCAAAGCCCCTTGCAACTGAAGCTTTTTATCTGAGAATGTACTGAAAATAAGTTCATTTTAGACACTGAGCATTTCAAAATATTATGAACAGCTGCATGCAAATCCATAGGAAGCTGCTGGTTTATCAGAGGAAGAGAAGACAAATTGTAAACACGATATTGCGATGTTTTTAAAATCAAATTTTAGGAAAACTGTCATCGTATAAGGAACACACCACCATGGACATAAAATCTAAGTTTAAAAAAAATTGTTTTGCTGATTATGCTTTCAAATTCATTGTATTCCGTATGTATTTGAATTTGGCATGGTGCATTTTGCAAACAGCATGGCTCTGGTCAATCTCCTGAGCACTTTCTTTATTGTGGGAGCCAAAAGGAGCCCACACTTCAGCTCTGTGTGCCATGGGAGCCAGTCTTACGCTTTCAGATTCAGCCGTCAGCAATAACATTGCTAGCCAGCTAGGTTTGATAATGCTGCCGTTAGCAGTGTGCCCTGGCATTACTTCCTGTCTCAGTTTATATGGTTACATTGGAGTGGAAGATTCCGTCTAGCAGCCGGGGGCCGAACCATTTATCTGCCACAAATCTTTGCGTGTAAACTATTAAAAATCGATAGCGTTTTTGAGAATCGATCTCGAATCGCAAAACTCAATACCGCGATACTGAAGTGTTTTGAGATTTTTCTCACACCTTTAATAAGAAGTTTCCTTGAGAGAGATTATTCCTATAGACCTGATCAGCATCCTCTGACCATATGTTTGTATTAATAAGTGATTGTGCTTTTAACCAAAAAACAAAATGAATTCTTTGTTGGAGATTCAGACTTTTGGACCATTATGGATATTCTCTTAGACTTTCTAGACGACATAGACAGTCGTCCTAAAAAAAAAAAAAAAAAGAGCTGTAATTTAATCTTCGATATTTTCTCATATTTGATTTGCCATGAGGAAATTACAGGAGGGATATATGCTTCTTTTGTGCGTCAGTGTGCTTTAGTTCTGTATTAATGCGTCAGAAATAATTTAAGGATTTTTTTTGTGTAACATTAGCCTCCCATCAAATCCGTTTGGTATTAGTTTAGCATCTCAGGTTGTTAATGGGCAACTGTAGCTCAGAGCACAGCATCTCTCTCTCTCTTTCTTTCTTTCTGACAGTCACTAAATAAGGTTTCCTGCTTCGGTGGGAATCAATCACTGTTTCAGCAAATTACACATCAAACTCCATGCTCTGTGTGTGAGAGAGAGAAAGAGAAAAAAGAAACGTGCATTACAGGATATTGACTATTAAAGCAGTAAGATATCCCAGTCAGGGAGTGAGGTAGAGGAAGATGGACAGAGCGAGGAGAGGAGAGGACATCACAGCATCAGTCTTTTTCACTCGTCTGCTGAATCTCCCTCATATTGTGTCCCTCAAAGATTCAGTGGTCAGATCGATTGGTTGATTCATGGAAAAATGCATTATTGTAGGATTTTATTGGACATTTATAACGAGCTGAATTAGAATTTATGGTCAGTGCAGCTATAATTAGCAAATTACTGCACTGCAGGAACATGTGACCTGTCTTACACTCTCGGCTCATTCACACACGCGCACGTGCACACAGAGAGAGAGGCAGACAGACGCAGGCAGGCATGCACACAGACACTCGGACAGAAAGATGCTCAGACAGACCAACGGGTGGACAGGCAGACACCACAGACACACACAATGGGTGTGGAAGACACGTAACAGACGAGCATGCACATACACCGGGATGCACGTGCACAACAAGATACCTTTCTGTGTGCGTGTCTGAGAGAGAGAGAGATTTAAGGGTATAGGAAATGAAAGTTCCATTCTTAGGCCTGTTAGGAGACTTTGGCTAAATCTCGGAGCTGCAGTTTAATCAGGCAGGTAATGAGAGGCTGACCAATCAGACGCCTCGGCTACTAATTACACTGCTGTGAGGGACCGAGGAGTGACATCAGGTTAATGGCTTTAACAGGAACTTTTTGTGTGTGTGTGTTTCCTAAGACTGACAATAGGTTAATGAGTTTGAAGAGGATGGAGCAGAGAGGGGACAGTGTGATGGACTACAAGACCACTTTTCAGTTAATGAGGGAGAGAGAGAGAGAGAGAGGGAGAGCACGTGAGCGCAGTAACTAAAGAATTTTGTTTCGACTGTGTTTTGCATATGTACTGCAGAGTTATAGCAGTTTGATGCACTATGATTATAATAACCTTTAACGATGGCTAAGAAAATACATTTTACAAATGTGTGCGCACACATCTATGAAGATGTTGTCAGCGAGCACTAGTCCAACAGCCTGGACCTGTGAGATGTTCTGTTCAAACCAACACCAAAATTTTAAAGGAAGTAGGAGGGAGAATGCAGTGGAAGTCTCAAAATACTGTCCGTATCTGAAAGGTCTTTTTTTTTTTTCCCTTTTCTAAGCGACAGAAGGAAATCCAGTTACATATGGTATTACAACACACACTCATTCAGGCAGCCTTTCCTCTCTCATTCAATCAGAGCTTAAAAAAACCACAGCAGTGATGGTGATGCATACGTACATGTGTCATAACTGAGTTCATTTGCTTTTAAGGTGACCCTAAGTCACTGTACTCGGCTGCAAACAGGAAGTCAGGCAGGAAGTCAGAGCGTGTGGCCTGTTTTAACAGTCCACATGCAACAAACACTGGCTTTCCTGTTCCTATGTCACACCACTAGTACAGGATGCTGCACTTGGACATTCCCCTGAGGTTAAAAAACAAAACAAAAACCTCAGTACCACTTCATCACAGACCGCAGAATACTGACTGGTTAACTGAGGCGGGGAAACCCTACACACACACACACACACACACACACACGCACATGATAGTGACCAATATGTGTCAGTCCACCAGATTTTCATACCAGACGTTCAGATTACGGATTTTGAGTTATACCTGCTGCATTACACTACCAAGCCTCCATATGCAGGAAACACAAGCCAAAGTGAAATTGGACCAAGGGAAGTTACTGTAAATCTGACTTGAAATTATGCACGCAACCCAAAATGGTCCATTTTCCAGACACTGACTACAGATGATACAGAACCTCGTGACTCCATCAGAAGACAAGTAAATTATCTGCGAATTTCCCAGATTTGTTGAGCAACAGACCGCAAAATGCTGCTCAGAAGGTCAAGAAAACACATGATGAACGAGCGCCGCCAAGCAAATGTTGCGCGAAAACTGCGCTCACATGATCGAAGCATTTTCACTACAAATCCAAATGTCATTCCATTTGCCGATTTTTATGGTAGAAGGAGGATCTATACTTGTCTTGGTCGTGGATGATGTGAAAAGTGGTAAATGTATCCCATGGGGCGCTGTTGAGGTGATTTATTCGTTGATGGTGTGACGGAAATGTACTATTTCTGCTATTAATTATTAATGATTCAGTAATAATCATTGATTCTTTTTCTATTTGAAATTGTATGTTCAGCTTAGAGAACTAAGGTTAGTGACCTTGTTTACTGCAGGTTTTAAGAAGGTCAGTACATGTAGTCTTCGATAAGCATTTTAGAAAATAATTATGTTTGTTATAGAATGTTTTAGAACATAATATCAGAACACACCGACATGACCCAAGAAGGTTATTCGTGTTTTTCATAAATGATCTGTATATGAAATTTTAGGCCTATGATATAAATTAATGATTGATTCTTTCTGTCGCCATCTTGTCTCTGAACTGTATGTTGATTGAATCATGCTGATTGTTTGCATAGATTGTCTGAATGTTTTTCTCTTTCTGTTCAATCCTAGTCATAACGTTTTAAGACATAACAAAGATTAACTGTTACACACACACACACCAAATGTAGTTTAAAAAGCCTAGTCTGTTTGACAGGAAGGGGGAGAAGAGAACCCGAAAATTAAAACACGGGGATACTCTCGCTCTCTCTCCAAATTTCCATTCTGTTCTATACCTTAATAAATCTTCAGTTCTGTTGATACAATGTATTTTAATTGACTGGTTTTTGCCATCACACTGTCTTAGCAGTTTGATGCTAAATTTTATTACAGGGTAATTTAAATATCTTCCCATTAATTTTTCAACATATCTGAGGTAAAAGTTGATGTTCTGGATGATTCTATGCCATTTCCACTGTCACTGTGTTAGCAGTTTGATGCTAAATATTATTACAGGGTAATTTAAATATTTTCCTATTAATTTTTCAACATATCTGAGGTAAAATTTTATGTTCTGGATGATTCTATGCTATTACCAGTGTCACTATGTTAGCCGTTTGATGCTAAATGTTATTACAGTGTAAATTAAGTATTTTCTTATTAATTTTTCAACATATCTGAGGTAAATGTTGATGTTCTGAATGATTCTGTGTCATTTCCACTGTTGCTGTGTTAAGAGTTTGATGCTAAATGTAATTACAGGCTAATTTAAATATTTTCCTATGAATTTTTCAACAAATCTGAGGTAAAAGTTGACATTCTGGATGATTCTATGCCATTTCCACTGCTGCTGTCTAAGCAGTTTGATGCTAAATTTTATTACAGGGTAATTTCAATATTTTCCTTTTAATTTTTCAACATATCTGAGGTAAAAGTTGACGTTCTGGATGATTCTATGCCATTTCCACTGTCACTGTCTTAGCAGTTTGATGCTAAATGTTATTGCAGTGAAATTTTGGTATTTTCTTATGAATTTTTCAACACATCTGAGGTAAATGTTGATGTTCTGGATGATTGTGTGTCATTTCCACTGTCGCTGTGTTCACAGTTTGTTGCTAAGTGTAATTACATTGTAAATTAAGAATTTCGTAATAATTTTTTCAACACATCCAAGGTAAATGTTGATGTTCGGGGTGATTCTATGTCATTTCCACTGTAAATGTGTCAGCAATTTGATGCTAAATGTTATTACAGTGTTATTTAGGTATTTTCTCATTAATTTTTCAACATATCTGAGGTAAATGTTAACATTGTACCTTATTCTGTGTCATTTCCACTGTCACTGTATTAGCAGTTTGATGCTAAATGTTATTACAGGTTAATTTAAAGATTTTCCGATTAATTTTTTCACACATCTGAGGTAAAAGTTGACGTTTTAGATGATTCTATGCCATTTCCACTGTCACTGTGTTTGCAGTTTCATGTTAAATATTATTACAGTGTAATGTAAGTATTTTCCTATGAATTTCTCAACACATCTGAGGTAAAAGTTTATGTTCTGGATGATTCTATACCATTTCCTCTGTCACTGTGTTAGCAGTTTGATGCTAAATGTTATTACAGTGAAATTTAGGTATTTTCCTATTAATTCTTCAACATATCTGAGGTAAATGTTGATGTTCTGGATGATTCTGTGTTATTTCTACTGCCGCTGGGTTAGCAGTTTCATGCTAAATGTAAGTACAGTGTATTTTAAGTATTTTTGTCCTAAGTTTTCAACACATCAGAAGTACATGTTGACATTCTGGATGATTGTGTGTCATTTCCACTGTCGTTGTGGTCGCAGTTTGATGCTAAATGGTATTACAGTGTAATATAGGTATTTTCTTATTAATTTTTCAACATATCTGAGGTTAAATTTGATGTTCTGGATGATTCTATGCCATTTCCACTGTCACTGTATTAACAGTTTGATGCTAAATGTTATTACAGTGTAAATTCCAGTCAGTATTTTCTTATTAATTTTTCAACATATCTGAGGCAAATGTTGACGTTCTGGATGATTCTGTGTCATTTCCACTGTTGCTGTGTTAGCAGTTTGATGCTAAATGTTATTACATGGTAATTTAAATATCTTACTATGAATTTTTCTACACATCTGAGGTAAAAGTTTACACTCTGGATGATTCTATTGCATTTTCACTGTTACTGTCTTCTCAGTTTGATGCTAAATTTTATTACAGGGTAATTTAAATATTTTCCTTTTAATTTTTCAACATATCTGAGGTAAAAGTTGACATTCCGGATGATTCTATGCCATTTCCACTGTCACTGTCTTCGCAGTTTGATGCTAAATGTTATTACTGTGAAATTTAGGTATTTTCTTATTAATTTTTCAACATATCTGATGTAAATGTTGATGTTCTGGATGATTCTGTGTTATTTCTACTGCCACTGTGTTAGCAGTTTCATGCTAAGTGTAAGTACAGTGTATGTTAAGGTTTTTTGACATAAGTTTTCAACACATCTGAGGTAAATATTGACATTCTGGATGATTCTGTCTCATTTCCACTGTCGCTGTGTTCACAGTTTGAAGCTAAATGTTATTACAGTGTAATTTAGGTATTTTCTTATTAATTTTTCAACATATCTGAGGTAAAATTTGACCTTCTGGATGATTCTATGCCATTTCCACTGTCAATGTGTTAGCATTTTGATGCTAAATGTTATTACAATGTAAATTAAGTATTTTCTTATTAATTTTTCAATGTATCTGAGGTAAATGTTGACATTCTGGATGATTCTCTGTCATTTCCACTGTCGCTGTGTTAGCAGTTTGATGCTAAGTGTAATTACATTGTAAATTAAGAATTTTGTAATAATTTTACAAAATTCTTAATTTACAATGTAATTAAGAATTTTGTAAAATTATTACAAAATACTTAATTTACAATGTAATTAAGAATTTTGTAATAATTTTACAACACATCCAAGGTAAATGTTGACGTTCAGGGTGATTCTATGTCATTTCCACTGTAACTGTGTCAGCAGTTTGATGCTAAATGTTATTACAGTGTAATTTAGGTATTTTCTCATTAATTTTTCAGCATATCTGAGGTAAATGTTAACATTGTAGCCAATTCTGTGTCATTTCCACTGTCGCTGTCTTTGCAGTTTGATGCTAAATGTTATTACAGGCTAATTTAAAGATTTTCCTATTAATTTTTCAACACAACTGAGGTAAAATTTGACAATCTAGATGATTCTATGCTATTTCCACTGTCCCTGTGTTAGCAGTTTGATGCTAAATATTATTACAGTGTAATGTAAGTATTTTCTTATTAATTTTTCAACATATCTGAGGTACATGTTGAAGTTCTGGATGATTCTGTGTCATTTCAACTGTCGCTGTGTTAGCAGTTTCATGCTTACTGTAAGTACAGTGTAATTTAAGTATTTTCCTAATACGTTTTCAAGACATCTGAGGTAAATGTTGATGTTCAGGATGATTTTGTGTTGATAGAAGATAAGATACTTTGTCATTGTACAGAAAACCTATGACAAAGCTCAAGTGCACTCTTGTACTTGACTCGAATGTTAAAAGAAAAGTTCCCATTCATTCAATTTGTACCACACACACACACACACACACACACACACACAGTGTATGCAGTTTATGGTATTTAAAAAAAAGTGCTCAGTTATTATTGCATATTGCAACTGTGATGTGTTTGAGGATTTACTTTCTGTTCAGAGTTCAGTTTGGTTATGGCTTTTAGATAGAAACTGTTCATGAATCTTGTCATGCATGTTTTGATGGACCTGTAACATTTTCTGGAGGGCAGCAGCTGAAGCAGGTGATAAGTAGGGTGAAATTAATCTTAGTATGTTTTGCATTTTCTCCAGGCAATGAGAGGTCAAGATGTTGTTCAGGGCTGATAGCTGTTGGTTTATTATGTTCTGTGTAGATTTTATAATTCTCTGTCGGAACATTTTGTCTGCTGCAGAGCTGCTACCATTCCACACCAGGATACTGTGAGTGAGGGCACTCTCAATGGAGCAGTGGTAGAATGACCTCAAGTGCTTTTCCACTGACCTTTTAGAGTGTTCTCAGGAAGTACAGCTGGTTTCCTGCCTTCTTAACCAGCACCTTGGTGTTTCTCGTCCATGAGAGGTCCTCTGTAATGTGTGTGCCGAGGAATTTTAAGCTGGACACCCTCTCCCCATTGATGTACTGTGGTGAATAGACCTCCTGCTTCTTGCTGTAATTAATTATGAGTTCTTTTGTTTTCTTGATGGTGTCAGATTATATTCTGTACATCACTCTGTCAGCCTTTGTACCTCGTCTCTGGAGGCAAACTCATTGCCTTTGGTGATCAGGCCCACCATTGTTGTATCGTCTGCAAATGTAACTATGGTGGTGGTGTTATGAGATGGAACACACTCATGAATACACAGAGAATAGAGAAATGGGCTCAGCACACAGCCTTGTGGGCCTCCTGTGCCAAGTACCAAAGTGGAAGAGCAGTAGGGGTCCATTCTGACTGACTGTGGCCGGTTTGTCAAGAAGTCCTTTATCCACAGACAGATGGTGTGCTTTATATTCAGGTCGAACATCTTGGTGAACAATCTGCTGGGTAGCAGTATAACCAAGTACAACCTGCCACACGGATGGGTGGTTGGCATCTAAACTGGCTCCCCCACCAGTTAGGGTTAGGTGGTGAGGAGAGTGGCATGACACCCAGCAAGATGACAAACAATACCTGTCAAAGGGCGGATGAGCTCCTTGCGAGCCAACGGTCATCATGCAACAGTAACAGGATGTTCCTGCAGCCGTCTTAGCACTGCTCTTAGCACTGCTCAAACAGGGCATCTTGCCAAGAGGGTATCACATTATGCTGGGTGGTACTGAAATTGTAAGCACAGCCACACAGAACTTCATGAAATTAAATCTATAGTTTCTCCAAGTAATGCTACCGCGTTCAGGGGAACCGATGCGCCACCTTCTATGGCAGTGGCGAGAAATAGGCAAAGTCCATACATTAATCCTAATTCTTATCCTACTATGTACAGTGTCTCTGGTGAAACGTCACCAAGGAACTCCTTTAATCTAGCATCACAGAACGTACGTACAACGAGAGCAATACATCTATGAAACCTGAACACACTATAGCAATAATTTGCAGAGAACTCAAGAAAGTAGAAATAGATGCATGTGCACGAACAGAATTGAGAAGGCCAGGTTCAGGTAATATTGTCAAGAGAAGTCACACAATCTTCTGGAGTGGTGGTCACAATAAAACAGCTCGCGTAGGTTTCACAGTGTGCAATAAGTTCAAGAACATTAACCCTCTTCTTGTGAATGATCGACTCGTGACATCTAGCATAGATTTGTACAACAGTAGTTATCTGACTCTCATTAGTGCCTACGCACCAACTATGCAAAGAACAAGTGAAGAGAAGGAACAATTCTATGAGAATCTTGGAGTGCATAACCAGGGCAAAGAATACAGCATAATTATCCTGGGGGATTTTAATGCACAAGTTGGTAATGATTGGAAATCTTGGCCATCTGTAATAGGAAAACATGGTGTTCGTAAAATGAACTCAAACGGTCTCATGCTGCTAGAATTCTGTACTTGTTTTCAACTTGTCATAAATGGCACCACATTTCAGTTAAGGAGCCATCTCAAAAACACTTGGATGCATGTGCGATCTAAGCACTGGCATCAATTAGATCACGTACTTGCCAATGATGAAGCCAAGTCTCTCTTGTTAAAGTAGCCAAGGTCAGTCTTGCAGCCGACTGCTTCACTGGTCACAAACCACTTATATGCAAGTGTAAAATCTCTGTTAGGAAGAAGAGGCAAGACGCAAAGCTCCCTTGGAAGTTAGACACCACCATGACCGAAGACAGGAAAGAAACTCTAGATCTCCTTCTGCAAAAGGAACTGTCAAACTGTGATGTGAACTGGACAGATCTGAAGAATACACTGCTCGAGGCGACAAGACATGCATTTGGAAAGAAGAAAAAGAAACATCATGATTGGTTTGATGACCAAGATGAGGTTATACAGCATCTTCTCAAGGAAATGAAACATAACCAAGACAGACATTCCCTCAGAGAACAGGTAAGAGAGCTCAAAAATGAGTGGTTCCAGAATAAGGCAGCAGAAGCAGAAAAATACAGCAAAGAGCTGTACAAGGTCCAAAAGGACGCATCAAATCAGATCTCAAAATGGGGAATTATTGCCATCACTCCATGATACCAGGTGTAGATGGGTCGAATATTTCAGTCAACTGATCAACCAATCTTCCATCATCAACATGGACATAGTCAGCGACATCATACAATTACCAGTAATAGAGGAACTGGATGAGCTTACTACTGCGCTGAATAATATAAAGCTTGGGAAAAGCCCTGGACCTGATGGAGTAATTCTAGAACTACTTGTTTATGGTGGCAGCTGTTTGAAGTCATCTTTGCTGTGTTTTTTCAGTCATCTATGGTCAACTGAGGACCTTCCATCGGAACTCATCAATGCAAACATCATCCTTTTAAAAAAAGGAGATCGCAGTCAGTGCAGCAATTACTGAGGAACTTCTCTTCAGTGTTGTTAGGAAAGCTTTTGCAGATATTATCCTTCAGAGGCTCCAGGTCCTTGCTGAATGTGTTTACACACAACCTCCGTCTGGGTACCGTAGAGGTAGAAGTACAATTGATGGTATTTTTACGCTACATCAAATTATGGAAAAAAGTCGAGAACATCAAAGAGATCTTCACACAGCTTTTGTTGATTTCACAATAGCCTTTGATTGTGTTAATCGTGAGCTGCTCTTTGTCATCTTGAAAAGGCTTGGCAGTCCGACAAAACTTACAAGAGTTATCAAAGGACTATACTCGAATGTAAAAGCAAGAGCCATTGTTGATGGAGAACTCTCTCACAAGCTTTCAGCCATAACTGTGGTGTAAAACAAGGCTGCAAACTTGCTCCAACCCTTTATAGCATCTACGCAGCTATACCTCTCCAACTCTCTAAGTCCATCACCCCCAACTGCAGTGTAAAAGTGCGCTTCCAGTACAATGGTGAGCTCTTCGATCTGTGAAGATTAAAGGCTAAGACAAAAGTCCAGTACATGTACATTCAAGAGGCCCAGTATGCAGACGCTATAGCTTTCTTTATCAATAGTGCAGAGGGCCTTCAATGCCTTCTTACAGCCTACAAAGAAATATCTAAGAAAATGGGACTCCGCAAGCGGCACGGTGGTGTAGTGGTTAGCGCTGTGGCCTCACAGCGAGAAGGTTCTGGGTTTGAGCCCCATGGCAACAAGGGCCTTTCTGTGCAGAGTTTGCATGTTCTCCCCATGTACGCGTAGGTTTCCTCCACAGTCCAAACACATGCAGGTTAGGTTAACTGTGACTCTAAGTTTACCATAGGTGTGGATGGTTGTCTGTGTCTATGTGTCAGCCCTGTGATGACCTGGTGACTTGTCCAGGGTGTACCCCACCTTTCGCCTGTAGTCAGCTGGGATAGGCTCCAGCTCGCCTGCGACCCTGTAGGACAGGATAAAGCGGCGACAGATAATGAGATGAGATGAGATGTAAAAACTGTAAAAGCACGTTGCTTCTTTGAGGAACACAGTGCTCAGGTTTCTGAATAGGTACCTCATCCAGAGTGTGGCATGAGGGAAGATCACGCCAGCACTGGGAGCATGAAGGGCTTCAAATGTGGGGACATCAGGTATAAGAAGTTGTTAGAAAGTCAGGCTGGAGTGATTCACAGCATGGAGCAGGATGGAAGGACACTGACCAAGCCAGTGTAGGTGAGGAACATGTAGATGATGAACAGGTGGATGGAGAAAGGAAATGGAGAAATTAAAAGATGGGTCAGACACACAAGAAAAGGTAAGGAGGGCTGAGGAGACCTTAGCACCGGAAAATACATTTCTTCTTCTTGCATGTCAGATGGAGTTGGCTGTTTATTGCAGATTTGTTAGCCATCTCAGGAAAGCTACCCAGGATGGATGTCAAGGATGTAGAGCACTTTCACACCTATGGGCATTTTAGAGTGCCCAGTTAACCTAACCTGCATGTGTTTGGACTGTGGGGGAAACTGGAGCAAACCCACATGGTGAGAACATGCAAACTCCACACAGAAAGGCCCCAGTCAGCCATGAGGTTTGAACTTGGACCCGTCTCACTGCGAGGCGACAGTGCTAACCACTGCGCCTGGGAATACACTGAACAGCAGGGAGAGGTCAGGAGGCAAGTTGGCGTGGTTGGTGTTGGGCCTGGGGCCAGTCAGTGCCTCAGCAGGTGTGAGGGGGTCAGGCAGCGTGGAGGAATCGACACAGAGCTGAGGAGGACATGCAGCAAGATCATTTCTCTGACATGTCAGATATCAGTGTGAGGATGCAGCTCTTTTCTAAAGCAATTAATGTATTATAACAGAGAGGCAGTAAATCCGAAGTGGTAACGAAAAGAGACTGGAACTGCACTACAGATTTCACATTTGACACAAACAGGGAGGAACCACACCCACAGTCCATGAAGGCACTTGAGGAGCTCACCAGACAGTGTGGTCTGGTTGATGTATGGAAGGAAAAAAAATCAAGGCGCAAAGCAATATACATGGGTTAAAGTCACTGCAGCGAGACTGGGTTGGTTTTACATTGCTGAAGCAAACAGAAATAGAATTTTTAAAGCAGTCATACTGTATTTCCGACTGGGTTTACAGATCACCACCTAATGACAATAGATCTGATGATGTCTGTCACAAGAAAGCATAGATTGTACTACAGTTTTAACACAAAACTACTTCGGGATAAGGGTTTTTGTGAACATTTTTGGGTTTATTAGGAAAAGTGGAGAAAAAGTAAAAGGGGACTTTCTGTGCGGAATTTGCATGTTCTCCCCGTGTCCGCGTGGGTTTCCTCTGGGTGCTCCGGTTTCCCCCACAGTCCAAAGACATGC
>JAPEIY010000026.1:73754443-73765744 GCA_026122135.1 Cathorops aguadulce | reverse complement strand
TGAGTTGCTTTGAGTTATGTATCAATTGAACACACTATCCAGATCATACACAGCCAGTCAGCCACTGGTAGTGGCTTTATTTTCTAACAGTGATCAGTGAAAATTCGCAATGCATCGCAATGCATCGCAATAATTCAAGTATTGTGATGCATCGTGATTGAATCGCATCGTGGCATGAGAATCGTGATTCGAATCGAATCGTGACTTCTTTGGCAATACCCACCCCTACTAATCTGTCATCAAAACCTAGTTTTCCTTGCTTTGGCAGCATAGTAGCACTATGATCGCATCACCACCTCACAGTTCCAGGGTTCCCGGTTCTATCCTGAGCTCAGGTTACTGTCCGTGTTATGTTTCACATATTTTCCTTATATTAGTATGGATTGCCTCTGGGTTCTCTGGTTTCCTCACATCTCCCAAAGCCATGCAAGTAGGTGTACTGGCTAAGATGAAGTGTCCCTAGGTGTAAATGAGAGTGTCAATGTCTGTGTGTTGACCTGTGATGTAGTGGCATCCCATTCCAGGTGTATTCCTCTTTCATACCTGGTATTCCTGGGACAGACCGCCACCCTGACCAGCACTAAACTCTTACTGAATATCATATAAATAAATGAATTTTCATGTTCTATTATGGCCTGTCTTTGATATATTTTTTACCAAGTTAATGCTTGTTGAAAAATACTTAAATGTTAGAACTGATGAGGTTATGGTGTTTGTTCACACTATTTTATAACCCCACCTTTAATCATCATTCCTTTTCAGAAATAGACAACAACTCATACAGTATTGACTTTGTATTCGAGATCAGCAATGTGAGCATTCATGTAAACAATGATCAGATAAATGAAACACACAACACAATACAAAACAAAATGAACAGCCTGGTGAGTAAAATATACTTTTTATTTTTACTTACAAACTTAAAAAATTCACACTTTTAATTAAAAAAGACAATATTAATAAGTTATTTATGTAACACTTGACTCTTGTATTCAGCTGAGTAAAATCATACATCACTCAATTCCCATACAATTTACCTTCCCACCAGTAAACTTCAGGTAAGTGAGAACTCAGCCTGTTCTGTTACTTTTTCAGGACAAATAAAAATAGACAGATGATTATTCTGATTTTTTTTTTTTTCATTTTCAGTTATACTTTTACCACAATTAAAGCAGTTCAAACGTACGTGTTGACCCAGAATGATACCAAGGCACCAAGTGAACTTCTCACTCAGATACTCAGAGTCAATCATCAAGCACCAACGACAGCTGCTCCTGCTACTCCTCCTGCTACTCCTCCTGCTAATGTTAAGCATGGGAGTGTCACCCCTACAACTGCATCAGCTGTGGTTCTCACCAGAGTGGAGATCAGCAACTCATCTCTCATTCTCTGTGAGAGTTTGGTCAAGAGTACTATCGAAACTCTGTTGAAATCTCAAACTGCAAAATTTCCTGACACTGTAACAGTGACGAAGTACACCTATGAACGTGAGGTTTCTTTTAGTTGTATAATATAACTCTTACTGTCCAAATTACTGTATTGTCTTTCTGAACTTGATAGCTTGACCAGACAAGAAATTTATTTTCTTCCCCAGAAATTTCAGACACTTCCTATGCTGTTAACATCACATTTAAGATGAGTAGTTTCAAAGTACAGGGGAAGTCTACCTGCAATAACAGCACTGAAGAAAAGGTCAAGACAGCGATCAACAGAGCAGTGAGTACACAACCAACAGCATGCTCAACATATTCATTTTATTACTGTTGGCAGTGATTTATGTACCACAGATACAACAATACTTTGGTCATCAATCAATCAATCAATCAAATAAATAAATAGATTTTTAAATGTCCATATATGAATACATTTTTGATGACTTTGGAATAACTGGTGGTGCAGAACTTTATTATTATTATCAATAACAACATTTGTTTTTTCTTCAGCTGAGCACACTTCTAAATAAGTCTAATGCAGAACAATTCAAAAAGCCAACACTCAACCTGGCAGGGTAAGTTCAAGGAAGATTTATTTTCTATTCTAAGACTTATTGTATTTGTATTCGTATCATGACGAAATTGCTTTCTACTGCTCTTAACAGCTGCCAAGGAAAACGAATGACTGGTCACATGGCATACAGTTTCCAAGACGGAACTAATACAACACTAGTCAACTTCTTCGATGAGCTTCGGAAACAGAGTAGTAGGTTTCATCACACCATCCTTCCTTGTGACTGGTCTCTTGCAATGCCTGGGAATCAGTCCATGATCTATTTTATTTTATTGTTTGTCATGGTAAATATTTTCTTCTAGATTCATCTTCAACAGCTTGTCCAAAAAGCAGTCCAGTGGTGCCCTCTACAGCATCTCCGTCGACAGTGTATGTGTCAATACTCCAGTCTATATTTATTGAAGGTGTACATATTGATCATGAAAAAAAAAAAAAACTAATACTTTGTGGTTAATGCCAGAGAGGAAGCACTGAGTTAACAATTTCACTGACAATCAACATAATGTTTTATTTATCTAAATCTGATTGAACTTATATGAAATAGTAGAACTGACAGTTAAGAAATAAAATTGAAACATTAACGCAATGGCAAGTAAATATGTTGTTTTATTCTACAAATATATTCATGTTACTGAAACAGGAGGAGTTCTCTGTTCTATTGAACAGCTTCTCATTCTCCATGTGTTTTAGTAATAACTTCTTATGTTCTCTCTTCATTCAGAATTGGAAATGTGTACATTTACATTAAAATTGTATTTGAGAACCTGACTGATGTACCTACTGAGGCTGAGGCTCTCAGTGCTTTTAATGATTACCTGAATTCAAATATCAGAAGTGTGAGAAGTCTTGGAACACAAACTCTTGATGAACCTGTCAGCATAAAGAACATGACCTATAAGAGTAAGTCTCCTTCGTGATTAAATTTCCATGATCTCCAAGCAAAAACATAATCAATAAGAAACAAATAAAACTAACTCAAGAGGTTAAGCAGTAGTCTGATATCAATCTCTCCTTGCAGAAACAGGAAACAACTCCTATAATATAGACTTTGCATTCAAAATCAGTGATGTGACAATGTCAGTGAATCTGGACGAGAGAAACACAACACATGACTTAATACAGGGCAAAATAAACAGCCTGGTGAGTGAAGGATATTGTTCTGGGTCATACAATAACTTTACATTTCACTTTTAAATTGAGATTTGTTTTGTCCAACGTAGAAATAAATATTGCAATTGCAACTGAAAGTTATGAAACAAATGTTTTCACTCCAGATGAACACAATCTTAAGTGAGCCAACTGCAGCATCAATCAACTTCTCACAAGCAAACTACAGGTAAGGAATGATTCAGATTCTCTTTCTGTTTACACACATTGAAATTCTTAGAAAAAAAGAAAAAGAAACGATGTGAGACAGTATGAGTTGAAGTGAATTTGATTCTTTACCCATTGCAGCGGAAATGCTACAGTAATAGAGGCATTTCAAATATACATCTATAAGGAGGATGACATCAAATCGCCAAGTGAATTTCTCCGTCAACTCTTGTTACATCATAAACAGACACAGCCTGCCACAAACACAACTGGATCATCTGTGGTTCAGACCAGGCTGGTGTTCAACTTGTCCTCTCCTGCTTCCAATGAGAGAGCTGTCCCCTCAATCATCACAAGGCTGAACGATGCAAAGTTCAACCTCGGCGAGGGTACCGTACTAGGTATTCTCGAAATTCTGTTGAACTCTATGCTCACAAACATCACTGAGCCTGTGAGAGTGCTCAACTACACCTATGAGGGTATGTTCTCCTTTCTTATTCGCACAATGCATTTAAACCGAGACCATTCATTGTCCCTTTCAAACGGAATCTGTAACGTCATCAGTCTTAATGAGTCACCTCTGA
This sequence comes from Cathorops aguadulce, assembly GCA_026122135.1. Lineage (NCBI taxonomy): Eukaryota > Metazoa > Chordata > Actinopteri > Siluriformes > Ariidae > Cathorops > Cathorops aguadulce. Next base: position 73,761,839 of record JAPEIY010000026.1, on the reverse strand, counting down.
TTTCTCCACAGAGATTTCAAACACCTCCCTCACAGTTAACATAACATTCATGGTCAGTAACATCAGCATACCGAAGGACCCTGACCTCAGGAACGACACCTACACCCATGTGGAGAGCATTATCAATCAAGCTGTGAGTTAGCATCACCATGTGCAAAGCAGACAGCGTTCCTCGGATCACAATTCATTTTGATCTTCAGTCCATTTCTGCCCTTAAACTAAATGATCGTAGCCTCAGCTGTGGTGTGGGAAATAACTCACACCGTTAATTAGGGTAATAATTGTTGTTATTGAATGGCTTCACAGATGCAAGTTGAAACGGTTTCAGTTTTGACCACAGATTAAATACTGTCTGAACAGTCAGTTGCTCGTTGTAGGAAGCCTGATGCTGCGGAATTCCATTTGTCAAGACAGTGAATATTAAACATTAAATAACTTCATTTTTCCTCACAGGTAAACACACTTCTCAATACTTCTGGTCCAGATCGACTTCAACCCACATCCTCCAACTTCACGTAAGTTCCTGCAGAAGATTGCAGTTCTGAAATGACTCTGTGGAATTCTAATTGTGAAGTCAATGGTATCATGACAACCTCACTTTCTCTTCATGATAGGAGTTCAGGGGATGAAGTTCAGGGTTCCATGGAATACGTTGTGCCAAAATTCACCAATCAGCCAGGGGATGGTAGGTTACACGACAACTTGATAATCTTGCTCAACAAAAGCATGAAGCAATTTCTCTTGCTCGTGTTTCTGAACCTGTTTATGTTCCGTTATATTCCCCTCTCACTAAACATTCTTCTGTTGCAGATACATCTCCAAAGGTTAATCCTACTAACACTCCGAACACTACTTCTCCAGGATCTCCATCCACAACGTACGATTGATTTCTTTTACAGATATTGAAGAAGATTTACATTTCAATTAAGATCTGTGATGCATTTATAAATGATGAATTTTTGTGTTTCTGCAGCAATGGTTCAGCTGTGGTCTACGTCAGGATGGTGTTCCACAACTCCACGTCTGTTCCCACTGAGCGTTTGGTCCTCAGTGCTATTGCAGATCTGCTGAATTCTCAAGTCGCAATCCTCAATAACTCTGTCACAGTTCTGAACTACACCTATGAGAGTATGTTTTCCTTTCTAAGTATAGATGACAGCTGCAAATATCCACATGATTGTCTCACAATTATAAGATCTCCAACATTATTAGAAGTGATAAATGACGTTTCTATCATATTATATGGATCCACAGAAATTTCAGACACCTCCTACGCTGTCAACTTCACATTCTGTATCAGCAACATCAACAATCCAGTGATCCCTGATGACAGGAACTACACCTACAGTGTACCGCATGGACCGCACCTAGGAGTCAGGCAAGTTGAGAGGAGTAGGGAGTGTGCTTAATGATCAACAACAGATGGTGTGATCCCAGGACCATAACCCCTTTAACCCGTTCCTGCTCACCCAACTTGGAGCTCCTAACTCTCAAATGCCAGCCATTCTATCTCCCTCGAGAGTTCTCGTTAGTCATCTTTAGCACCGTTTATATTCCACCTAAAGCAGACTTGGACACTGCTCTATCTGAACTTCATTAAGCCCTCTCCAGCTATGAGATTAATCACAGGGATGCAGCTCTCATTATAGCTGGCTACTTCAATCAAGCCAACTTAAGGACAATAAGACCTGACTTCCGGCAACATATCAGTTGTCCTACCAGCGGAAGCAAGACTCTAGACCACTGTTACTCGCTGTTCAAAGAGGGTTCAAAAGCTACATCTCTTCCCCCCTTTTGTAAGTCAGATCACTCTATTTTCCTCATGCCTAAGTACATTAAAAAACTGAAAGTCGAAGCCCCGGCATGCAGGGAGGTGACACAATGGTCTGATCAATCACTGGCGATCTTACAAGACGCACTCAACATCACCAATTGGGATTTGTTCTGGCACAGCTCAGGTGATGACATCAATGTGTTCATGGAAGTGATGGTGGGATTCATTGGGAAGCTAGCAGAGGACTGCGCTCCCAAAAGCATAGTCAGGACATTTCCCAACCAGAAGGAGTTGGTGGATAACACCATTCACAACACTTTGAGAGCACACACCACTGCCTATAACTCTGCGCTGTTAACCAGGAACATGGAGGAATACAAGGCTGCTTCTTACAACATTCGTAAAGCAGTGAAGGAGGCTAAATGGTGGTATGGGAGGAAGCTGGTGGATCATTTGTACCAGCATGATCCCATGGGGCTATTGCAAGGACTACAGATCATCACAGACTATAAATCAGCTCATGCTCCTCTGATGAATGCCGACAAATCTCTCACCGGTGGACTGAACAACTTTTATGCCCGCTTCGAGACGACCTGCAAACGAGCCGACATAATCACCGACAGAGAGGAGACGGTGCTCACTGTGATGGAGCACGACATGAAGATAGCACTCAGGAGAGTGAATCCCAGGAGGGCAGCAAGTCCGGATGGGATCTCACGTCGTGTCCTTAAGGCATTTGCTAACCAGCTAGCAAGTGTCTTCCCAGTAATATTCAACCTCTCCCTTTCTCAGTGCATTGTCTCCACCTGCTTTAAACAGTCTGTTATAGTTCCTGTGCCTAAGAAACCCCAGCCCAGCTGCCTGAATGACTATTGCCCCATAGCCCTAATATCTGTGGTGATGAAGTGTTTCAAAAGACTAATCAAACCCCCCATCACCTCCTCCCTGCCTGCTACCCTGAATCCGCTACAGTTTGCCTATCATCCCAGCAGATCTACAGATGGCACCATATCTCACCTACTTCACACCACCTTGGCTCATCTGGACACCAAGAAGGGACCCTATGCTAGGCTGCTGTTCATTGACTACAGCTCAGCATTTAACATCATAATTCCCTCCAGGCTGGTCCAAAAGCTGTGTGATCTCAGCCTGCACCACTCATTGTGCCAGTGGATCCACAGCTTCATTACAGGCAGACCACAGGTGGTACATGTAGGCTGCCACACTTCATCTCCCCTCACCCTCAACACTGGTTCCCCCCAAGGATGCGTTCTGAGCCCTTTGCTGTACTCCCTGTACACTCATGACTGTATGGCCACTTCAGACACCAACACCATCATTAACTTTGCTGATGATACAGTTGTAGTGGGCCTCATCTCCAATACCGATGAGTCTGCCTACTGGACCGAGATTATCTCACAGACTGTAGTGAGGAGAAAAACCCTCACACTCAACACCAGCAAAACGAAGGAGCTGATAGTGGACTTCAGTAGGAAGCAGCAGAGTGACCTCCAACCCATCTGCATCAATGGGGCCCAGGTAGAGAGAGTGGACAATTTCAAATACCTGGGTGTCCACATCACACATGACCTCTCTTGGTCCTGTCATACCAACAGTCTGGTTAAGAAAGACCATCAGTGCCTCTACTTCTTAAGGAGACTGAAGGACTTCATATTCTCACTCAAGGTACTAAGGAACTTTTACTCCTGCATGATTGAGAGCGTTCTGAGTGGGAGCATCACTAACTGGATGGGAAGCACTACCAGGAGAGATCAGCTGGCTCTCAGGAGGGTGGTTAGGTCTGCTGAGAGAATCATCAGGACCACCCTCCCTAACCTACAGGACATTTATTCCAACTGCTGCAGGGACAGAGCCAGAAAGATCGCTAGCGACCCCAGCCACCCAAATAATAGACTGTTCTCCCTGCTGCCTTCAGGGAGATGCTACCGACAGCTGAAGGCCAACTCTGAGAGGATGAGGAGGAGCTTCTTCCCTCAGGCCATCAGACTGCTGAACTGTTCACAATGATTTTATTTATATAGTGCTTTTCCCAGACAAAACAGTCACAAAGTACTTCACAATAACAGAAAAATTAAAAGGCTAAAACACAGTAACATAATGAGACATAGTCACAGATAATGTAGCAATAGGTATACAATGTTAACCCAAAACTATTTTAAAAAAGTGTGTCTTTAGCTGCCTTTTAAACAGTCTACAGAATCAACAAACCTGAGATGACTAGGTAGGGCATTCCACAATTTAGGAGCAACTGCCTTAAACGCACGGTCACCACAGGTTTTTAGATGAGTGAGTGGTACAGACAGAAGGTTTTGATTGTCAGACCTGAGAGAGCATGCCAGTATATGGGGGTGAATTAAGTCTGCTAAATAGGCAGGGGGCTGGCCATGTAGTGTTCTATAGGTGATAGTGAGAATTTTAAACTGAATCCTGTACTGTACAGGAAGCCAGTGAAGGGAGCTGAGAATGGGAATAATGTGGGAGTATCTGCTTGACTTAGTAAGCAGCCTAGCAGCAGCATTTTGAATGGACTGTAAGCGAGAGAGGACAGATTTGTTAAGGGAAGAGAAACGAGCGTTACAATGCGGGAAGAGATGAAAGCATGAAGAAGCATCTCTAATTCTGTGTAAGGCACCATAGAGCTCAGTTTACTAATGTTACACAGATGAAAAAAAAAAAACATGATTTGGTTAACTGTTTGATATGTGTTTCGAAAGACAAGGACTTATCAAAAGTCACCCCTAGATTTCTCAGACTGGACCGAACAAAAGGTGAATAAGGCCCAATATTCTGTATAATCTCAGGTGTAACATTATCAAGAGCAAATATTAACACCTCTGTTTTACCAGTGTTCAGCTGCAAAAAAATTTCCTGCCATCCACTCCTCGATGGCATCTAGGCAGCCTCGGAGCCTAGAGAGCCTTGACGCCTCCTTGGGTTTACAATTAAAATGAAGTTGTAAATTATCTGTGTACATATGATGAGTGATATTAAAACTATTTATAATATGACCCAGCGGAAACATGTACAGTGGAAAAAGGAGTGGGCCCAGAACTGACCCCTGCGGAACACCAGAAGAAAGAGGAGAGGAAGAGGAGAGAAAGTCCCCTATGGAAAGATTAAAACTCCTAACAGTAAGATAAGAGGTAAACCAGGCTAATGCAATCCCTGTGATGCCCACCCAGTCACGTAGCCTCTTAATCAGAATGTGATGGTCTACAGTGTCAAAAGCAGAGCTAAGGCTAAGGAGCACAAGTACAGAGCATTCACCTGCATCTGCAGCCATTTGAATGTCATTAGTGACCCTTAAAAGGGCAGTTTCAGTTGAATGACGTTTCCAAAAAACAGACTGAAATTTATTATAAAGACTGTGACTGTCTAGTAAGGCTGTGAGTTGGCTGGCTACAACCTTTTCCAGAATTTTGGATAAAAAAGGTAATTTAGATATGGGCCTATAATTCTTGAGCTCAGCAGGGTCCAAATTGGGCTTTTTTACAATGGGCTGTATAGTGGCATGCTTAAAGGAAGATGGGACACACCCTGTAGCCAATGACAAATTAATAATAGCCATCACTACAGGTCCAATGTAAATAGGACTTTGGTGGAATTATGTCTTGTCACTAAAATTAATAGGATGAAAAGACTCCAGAAGAGTACAATGTAGAGAGGGGCTACTTCTAACGGTGCATAACCCAGGCTGAATACTAGATCTAATGGCTTTGATCTTATCAACAAAGAAGGTGAGAAAGTTATTCCAGTCATCTTGAGAAAAGCATGGTAAAGCAGCTATGGGTGGTGAAACAATGTTGTTAACTGTGTCAAACAAAAACTTAGGGTTATTTTTTGATGAAGAGATTAAGTTGGCAAAGTAGGCAGACCGAATCTCCATAATTAAGCCATTCAGAGAGTGCCCGAGCTCCTTTAATTACAAACGATATACAGTACTTCAAGTCCAGTGATTTTCCATAGGCACTCAATCTTACGACACTTTCTCCTTAAACAACGGGCACCATTCGATATCCATGGAGAGGGATGGATGGCCTTTGACTTAACTTTTAGTGGAGCCACTTTATCCAAAACAGAAAAACATTGTTCATTGAAGGATTGCAGCAAGAGTTCAACATCATTACATCCTAAAATAAAGTCCCCTCTAAAATTTGAAGAGAAGCGATTCACAGATTTCTGTGTGATAGAGTGAAAGTGCATCATTCTTTCACCGCATGGAGGATTAATAGATACAGAAAGATAAAAAAAATATATACTCTTGTGATCACTTATCACCAGGTCTTCACAGCTAGTACTCACAATACAAAGACCAATAGAAAAACCAATGTCCAAAATATGACCACCAGAGTGAGTTGCGCCAAAAACATGCTGTACTAAATTATGCTGGACACGATACTTCACAAGGGAGTGGTGTTTGAGAGTGGCTTAAGTAGGGGAAGAGCTAATTAGGGAGAGGAGTGTCAGCTGTGATTAATACTCTTGTGACAGAGGGCACTGTGGATCTTGGGGCTTGTAGTTCTGAATGTCCATGTTTGTAGTTTGTCTGTCTTCGGCAGGTTTACTGACACCTATAAATAGTGTTGCAAACAATCATAAATAATGGGAAAACCACCACTGCATGATTAATTTCTCCTCCATTTTACTCCATTGAGTGAGCACCCTGCAAAGTGAGCCTACCAGCTTTGCACTGCTCCTGCACTGCTCCACCAGCTCCTTGTACTTGGTATAGTCATGATCCAGCTCGGAACTTCCAAATCCTGACCTGTGCTTTTGTGCTCAACTCCATGTTTTCCCCGTTCTCCCCACGCTGCGTTAGCACTCCTGCTACGCATTATACCATTAGCCACTCTATATAAACACACCAAGGAGAATTACACAAATGTGGATACATACTTGCCATTAGTTTTGTTTAGTTCACATCCACATTTATGCTTATGCTCTGCTCCTGACTTGGATTACGTTTTTGGACTACGATTTTTACCTGCCAATTTCTGGGACTTTTTGCTAGGACTTTAATTCAGGACTCTGATATTTTTTCCATCTCTTTTATGTTTTTGGACTACAATTTTGCCTGCTGATTTTTGGGTTTTGTTACTGGGACATTGACTCAGGACTTTTATTTTTCTGGCTCTGTTTTTTCCATGGGATTATCATCCATCATTGTGCCCCCACTCTGTCTTCCTGGATTTCACTTAGTGAGTTTCAGACTGTGTTGAGAACATGCAGGAAGCAGGTGCAGCCTCATGAGCCTATACTCATCAAGTATGCTTCAGGTTATTTCATGTAGTTGCTTATTGGATCTTATCTGTTCCTGTGGCCTCCACGTCGTGACAGGTATGCTTCCACTCATTGGCTTCCTCCATGCCCTCTTTCCCTGGCATCATTTGTTCCCACATGATCATTTGCATGGTGGTGTCTGAAAAGATGACCCTGTTTGGTTGGAGTGTTTATTAGATCAGATAAAACGTTATTGATCTCTTTGGGCTGGTTCCTTCAGGGAAATTAAGATTCAAGCAGCAACATTACAGATAAACAGAGAAAAGAAATAGAGAAAACTTCTAGATAAATTAAAATAAAGTATTTACATATACAAATATA
>JAPEIY010000026.1:73588115-73598443 GCA_026122135.1 Cathorops aguadulce | reverse complement strand
ATATCTGGTTTCACTGTTGTATGCTTTACATACAAGTTTCAGACAAAGGATATACAAATTTTATAAGATTTATCTACGTCTTTTCCATATGGGCATGAACACTTGTTTTATTCCATGGCATAATTTCCCTCAAATTTCAGATAAAAATATTGTCACTTTGAGCATTTAATTGCAGACAATGACAACTGTTCAAAATAACAAAAAAAGGTGAAGTGTTTTCAGACCTTGAATGATGCACAGATATCAAGATCATATTCAGTTTTAAACAACACACTACTCATGTTTGAACTTAGGATTAGTTTAAAAAAAAATCAATATTTGGTGGAATAACCCTGACATTTAATCACAGCGTTCATGCATCTTGGCATGCTCTCCACCAGTCTTTCACATTGCTCTTGGGTGACTTTATGCCACTCCTGGCACAAAAATTCAATCAGCTCAGCTTTGTTTGATGGCTTGTGATCATCCATCTTCCTCTTAATCACAGCTGAGAAGTTTTCAATAGGGTTCAGACCTGGAAATTGAGCTGACCATGAGAGATTCTTGATCTTGTTCCAGCCACACCTTCATTGACCTGGTGGTGTGGCATGGAGCACTGTCCTGCTGGAAAACCCATTCCTCAGAGTTAGGGAACACTGTCCAAGCAGGAGGAAGCAAGCTTTCTTCCAGGATAACCTTGTGCATGGCTTGATGTATGTGTCCTTCACAAATAAAAAGCTGGCTCATTCCAGGTTTACTGAAAACACCCCAGATAATCACTGATCCGCCACCAAATTTCACAATGGGTGTGAGATACTATGGCTTGTAGGCCCCTCCAGGTCTCCATCTAACCCTTAAATGACCAGGTGATAGTAAAAGGTGATAACTGGGCTCAGAGATGATGACCTTACTCCAATCCTCTACAGTCCAAATCCTTATGGTCCAATCCTCTACAGTCCAAATCCTCAGGCCTCTGCTGGGCTCTTCTTTGCTCATCATTGATGAAGGGCTTTTTTCTAGCTTTTCACGACTTCCACCCTACCCAGAGGAGCCCGTTTCGAGCCGTCCTTGTCATGCACTTAACCACAGCTGCCAATTTGCCATTCTTTTTGGCCACTTGACGTCATCCTATGGTTGTTGAGTGATTCAGTCACAGAGTTACCAGGCTGTCAAGAGGTTAGGGCCAGCATACCTCCAGAGCCTGATTCGCCCCTACATGCCAGGCAGATCCCTACAATCTGTAACTATCGGTCACCTGGCCCCTCCTCCTCTCTGCTCCTGCCCAGCCCACTGAAGACTGCTGTCTGTCCTGGCTCCCCATTGGTGGAATGACCTTCTCATTGTGGTCAGAATTGTTGACTCCCTGGCTACCTTCAAGCGCAGAATGAAGACTCACCTCTTTAGTCTGCACCTCTCCCCTGATTCCCTGCCCATTCTGTAACCATGTATCGGTCTTGACCAACCCAGGCTGTGTGCTGTCTATCCTGATGTTAGCCATTTAAGTTTTATTTTTCTCTATTTAGTCTTACTTTGTCAGTTTATTTGTATGGTTGAATTGTTCTTCCTTGGCCGTTTGCTGAATGTTGGTATTTCAACAGAATATTATACTAAGTATTATTCCGTCACTTGCTCAGCTGGCACCAGAACTTTCTTGTCTAGAAATTCAGTACTTCTTCAACCTGACTTTTGCACTCGTACCTTACTAATAAGAGCATTTGCTAAATGCCATGTAATGTAATGTGACTCTGTGAGTGAGTGAGTGAGTGAGTGAGTGCATGTACGTTTATCACTTCAGATGGGTTGAATACAGAGAAAGAATTTGACTCTGCTGTGATGTGTAATAGATGTGATAAAGGGTTCCAATTCTAAAAATCTAATCAGACATTTTCTGTAACCATGTGGTTTTTACTGGCAACAAAATACATGAATCAACAGACTTCATTTTTATAAAGTTTAAAGTGACAAGTCACTTTAATCCTGGTGCTGGTTCAGGAATCATTTAATCCACTCCCCTTTCTGAATTGCTTGAGCTGATGCATGCCAGCTTTGGGGATAGGTATCATCTTGTTTCAATACATTTTATTTCCTAATCACGTTAGTTTGTTTACAAACCGTTCGGCAGCCAGTTCGGAAAAATCATATGAGGTCATATGCGGGTCAGAGGTCGCGACCACAGAGCCACAGCAAACATGGCAGATCACGCAGATTGAATGAAGACTCCTAAATCGAGCTAAAGGAAAAAAAAAAAAAGATTTTAAGGAAGTATCTGACATTGTCAGAGGTAACACACCAGAAAAGAAAGGGTTCCATATCTAAACGCACCTGTGAGCTTGAAGGCTCTCAAGCACTCGCTTCTGTGTCGGAGGCCGCTGGTTCCACCATGTTTGTTGCAACCTCGCTTATTATAATGAGGATAAACTTTGGCCGTTTCTGTACCGAAGTGTAAACATTAGCATGCTGTGTTTTTACAGCTCAGTCACCTTCAGAGGAATGAGGTAGCAGGCAATACAGCATGTGACTCAAATACCTAGGGGTTATTCTAGCTCCACAAGGTATTATTCATCTTTTTAATATATTAACCTGTGTCACTATAAATCTCACTCTGTTATTAGATAAAGCATATGCAGTAGTGAGACAGATACTAGTACACAAACCCACTGCCATAGCAACATGCTTCTTGCCATCTAAAAAGATCGATTTTCTCAATGAATATAAACAAACATGTCATTTAAAACTAGACTCCATTTCCACAGAGAAAATGCAAAGTGCGCTTGCTGAGCTTTAACAGAAGGTCACCAACAGTAAGTGGATCAGGCATGAGACCTCACACTCTAAAATCTGTTTTAAATGGCTTAACTCAGTGTGATTGTGCCAATACAACAAACCAATAACATTGAGCATGCTAACTGCTAACATGCTAACAGACAACTTGCCAACAGCTACCATACCAAACTGCTAATGCTAATATGTTAGTATGTTGACATCTACCATGTTAAAATGCTAACAGCTAACATACTAAGGCTAGCATCCTAACAGTTCACATGCTAATATGTTAACAGCTTACATGCTATAGCTAACATACTGTTAGCATGCTAACATGCTAATGCAAACATGCTAACAGCTAACATTTTGCATGTTAATGACTAAAATGTTAACTGTGAGCATGCTAACATGTTAAGGTTAATATGTTAACAGCTAGCATGCTAATATTCTAATGGTTAATGTGCTAACAGCAAGCATACTAACATGCAAAGGCTAACATACTATGGACAACATGCTAACTGTTAGCACTAACATGCTAAGATACTGACGACTAACATGTTAACTGTTGGCAAGGTAACAGGATGAGGCTTATCTGCTAACAGCAAACATGTTTATATGCTAATGGTTAGCATGCTATGGCTAACAGGTAACATGCTAACAGCTAGCATGCTAACACATGAAGACATATGCCAACTGCTAACATGATATGCTAATGGCTAACATGCTAGCAGCCAGCATAGATACATGTTAATGGTTATATGTGGTGTGTGTGGATATGCATGCATACATGTATGCATTTATTTATTAGGAACACTTGTCCATAAATAAAGTGTGTAGAATAAATTTGTCATACTGTTTTGTAATTTTCTTTTTCACTGAGTGTTGCCTCTTCAAGGACTAACAACTTAAAACATTCTGTACCAAAACACGTTCATCGTATCATGCTCATTATGTGTGTAGCAGATGTGCATACAAGCCAGTGATTACAGACGATCCAACCAGCTTGAGAACTGATCAAGCTCCCGGAGTGTGATCAGGGCATGTAATGCAATAGATGTAATGTCTCCTTTTTATCTAGTAAAGAGTATATATAGATTTGAGAACAAAGAGATGGTATGAGTGGTGTGCTGAACCCTCATCGCTAGGTGTCCGTTTCTGCAATAAACCTTCTTTCACTTGCAAAAGGACAAGACTGGTGTTAGCATTTGTCATTTTTCCACAACAAGTGGCCACTAAGTTGAAGTTGATTTGTAATGGCGAACATAACTGCTAGCATGCTAACATGCTAGAATGAGAACATGTTAACAGCTAACAGACTTTATGTATGTGCATGTGTGTCCGAGAGAGAGGGGTGTGTGTGTGTGTGTGTGTGTGTGTGTGTGTGTATATATATATATATAAATAAAAAGTGCGCGCGCGCACGCACGCGTATACAAATGAGAAAGAGAGACTTGACTTAAGAAATGCTTAAGACTTAATAAACCAAAAGAGTGAAGACAAAGGGGTAACAATTAACTTTCCTCATTGCTCAAGTAGAGAAACATACAAAAAAAAAAAAAGACAAAAATAAAATCAAAATGACAGCAGCAACTCTCCCTCAATTCCGAGAGAACACAGTACACCTCCCACATCCCGCTGACAGTTGTAGTCATCCACCAAAGTATAAAAAGCATGTTCCACTCTGATCCACGCTTTAATAAGCCCTCTGAAGATCTGCTCAGCATCCACAGAGCACATACCCTGACACCCATTCTTACGGCTCAATCAAATAGACAACTCAGAAGTGGCTAACAAAAAATGAAACATTGAGTGGATCTTCCCTTTCTTCACTGAATACTTTGGACCATAAATAAACAACTGAAAAGAAAAGTGCCTCCCCAAACCCTAAAATCGTACCCTCAACAGATCAAAAATTGCCACCAAACATGAACACTGAACAAGTAAATATGCTAAAGTCTCTGGCTGTGAACAGGGAGGGAAAAAAAAAACTCCCTGTGATCAGGATCCAGGTGTGGATCAGGATCCATTGAAGGTCAGCTGCCCATTTTTCAAATGGACCGTTTATACAGGGACTGCCAGCAGCCTTTCGGGGACGAGCCTGGGCCAAAAATCCCACCTCAACACTTAAGTCCTGAAATGACTGAAAGTTCCGTACATTCACACGTGAAATACAGTGCTTTCTTCCCCAAGCCTTTAAACTTTCCCAGCTGTGGTGTTCTGAAGGAAAAGGGATCTTCTCCCTCTTGCCATTCAGCAACATTGGTACTAACATCCAGGAGAGGAAAGGTGTTCAACCGCTTCATCCCAGTGATCAGGAAGGGAAGCATCCTCCATGATAAAGGCCTTCAGACCTTCTGGTAATAATCTTAACACCTCCTCCACCACTCTGGACAGCAGCCTCAATCTGATGTTTATGGTCTGCTCCAGCACCTCCATGGGCATCAGCAGGTGGCCAAGCTTTACACATCCAGCCTCTCAGAGAAGGTCTCAGACTGGCTGATGTCAGAACCTCTGCTCTAATGAGACTATTGAAGAACAAAGGCTCCTCCAACAGCCACAAGCCCACTGCAGGAGCAGGATCTCTGGTTACCTCCAACACTCCAAAACCAAAGAGTAGAAAGGGCTAAGTCCAGTCAGGTCAGCTTTTTCAGCAAGAACAGCTGCTTACTGTAGCCCAGATGTCCAGCTTTCTGCAGGAGAGCAGTGGCCGTTTCCAGCCACCTCACACAAACCTGGTACAACAGTCTCTGGGTAGTCTGGAGCCTGAAAGTCATCACCCGGGCAGAGATGTCTATGAGGCCTTGTCCTCCCTCTTCCACTGGCAGGTACAAAGCTGAAGCCCATACCCAATGTTGTCCTGTCCAGAATAAGTCCACAATGGTTTACTGGATGTCCTCAATCAGACCTCTAGGCAGGGAGAGAACAGTCAGTCTGTGCCACAGCATTGAAGCGACCAAGTTATTGACAACCAGTATGCAACCCCATACAACAGCTAGGGTATCAACCATTTCCATTTAGACAACCTTGCACACACCTTCTCCCTCACACCCTCCTAGTTCTGCTGTTGATAACTTTCTGTGCCTAAGTACACCCCCAAGACCTTTAACCCCCTACTTCTCCACTGTAGACCTCCAGGCAGTGCTGGCAATGTTTCTTATTCCCACTGACCCATCTGAAAAGCCTCGCTCTTACTCCAGTTCACTTTAGCTGAGGATGCTCTCTCATATAGCCTCAAACTTGCTTTCAAGTCTTCTATGGTCTCTTACAAAAACATTTACATCATCAGCATATGAAGAGACTTTAAAAGCAGAAGCATGCTATGACCCTGGTAGTAGGGAACCATGAAGGTAATTCTTCAGCCTGCCCAGTAGGGGCTCGATGGCCAGACTGTATAGTGGCCTTGAGATGGGGCAGCCCTGTCTAATCCCCCTCCTAACAGGAAAAGGCTGACTCAACCCACCCCCCACTTTAACTAAGCACTCTGCCCCACCATACAATAAACCCACCCATGACACAAAAGAATCACCAAACCCAAATGCACACAGTGTAGAAAATAAATAATTGTGATTCACCCTATCAAAAGCTTTTTCCTGCTCCAAAGAAATAACACCAAGGTTCAAATCATAAACATTACATACATCAATTAAATCCTAAATCAGAAACAGATTGTCCAATATAATTCTCCCTGGAATGCAATATGTCTGGTCCATGTGCACAATTATGTCCAAGTAGTCTCTCAGTCTGTTAGCCAGTGCTCTGGAGAGTATTTTATAGTCATTGCATAAAAAGGCCACTGGTCTGCAGTTCTTTAAAAGTGCCACATCCCCCTTTTTTGGTAAAAGGGAGAGAACTGCCCTCCGACAAGACAAAGACAGCGACACTCCATTAAAACATTCTAGTCACACCTCATGTAGATCTCCGCCGATGATTCCCCAGAACTGCTTAAAAAAATCAGCAGTAAGCCCATCTAGTCCTGGTGCTCGTCCTGAAGCCATCTGACCAACAGCTGTAGTTAGTGCCTCCAGACTGAGCTCTCGATCTAGATCAGCTTTCTCTTGTGTGTTCAGCTGTGGAAGCCCCTCGAGCAGCTCAGCAGCACACTCTGGACTGCAGTAGTCTGCTGAGAACAAGCTGGTGTAGAAATCCATGGTGCAGTTCCTCATTTCTTCGGGGTCTGTTGTTACTGTTCCATTGGAGAGCTTCAGAAATGTCATAATTTTCCTCCTCCCAGTGCTCCTCTCCAGATTGAAGAAGAAAGAGCTTGAAGCGTCCATGTCCTTAATGTTCTGAAAACATGATCTAACCAGAGCTCCCTTCACCCGCTCCTCCAAAAGAGTTCTAAGTGTCATCTTTTTATTGTTCAATGAATTTTGGGTAGCAGAAGTTGGTTTTAGATGTAAGCCACTCTCAATTTCATGGATACTGTTCTCTAAGTGCTGAATGGACATTTTGAGCTGGGTTGTACAGAAGGATGTGTACTGCTGACAAAAATTTAGTATCTGAGACTTCTCAACTTCTCACCACTGCTGCAGAGATATGAAGTCGGCTTTCTCAGATCTCCACCTTAACCAGAACTGTTCAAAATTGCTGCAGAAAATGTTGTCTTTCAGCAGCCTGTTGGTAAAGTGCCAATAAGATTTGATTTTTTTGTCCAGAGGAGGTAATTAACTCAAAGCTGATAAGGTGATTATCTGTGAAACCAACCAGAATGATAGAACTGTTAACTAACCTGGACCTGAGTGACTGTGAGATGTAAAAATGATCTAACCCGGCTGCACTTACCCTGTTGTCATTGACTTTAACCCATGTGTACTGTCTGACTGTTGGGTGTTTGAGTCTCCAAGAATCCACCAAATCTAAATGTGAAATTATCCTGCCTAAAACGGTAGATGAATGAAAATGTGGTTCCTCAATAGTTCTGTACAGAGTGAAGTCTGTGGTGCAGTTCCAGTCCCCACCTAAGATGAGGTAATCATCACTGAACTGGTCTAATTCATCTTTCAGTTGCCTGAAAAAAGCAATTCTTTCTTGTCCTTCATTTGGTGCATATATGTTAATGAAACAAAAAATAATTCCCTCTACTTCTGTCCTAACAATCAACAACCTTCCTTTAACAATTTCTAAAGTTGACAAAATTTTAGTGTTACTGTTTTTCCTGAATAAAACAGCTGGGGGGCACAGAGCAGTTAGTACCATGGCTGAGTGTGTATAAACCCTCCCACCACACGCCCAAATCCATCTCATTTTCCCCGTCACTGGGTTTCCTGCAAAAAAGAAAAAAACTGTCTGTATGTTTTTGTTGAATTACTTCAACAACTAGAGCTCTCGTCTCTCCATCCCTGCCACCGTTTATATTTAAGGAAGCTACCCTGAGTGTATGCATGGATTCAGAAAAAAAGTAAAGATAGAAACAGGAGGACACAGTAGAGAGAGGAAACACACATGGTGATGCATGATCATAAAATCATTTAGATAGTTTCATCCTTTTTCTGGTTCTTCCCTTTTCCATCTTCCTTAAAGCTGTGATATGTTTGTTAAGATGGAAAAGTTTTTCGAATCTAGTGCATCAAGTCCAACATGTTTTCACCAAGCCATAGCTGATCTAACAAATTTGTCTGTCACTGAAATAATCCTTAATTTTTACACTTTTTCCAAAAGAATCATTTAAAAAGTCATCAATTTCTTCCAGTGAATATAAATCATCCTGCTGTAAGCTTCCACCAACAGACCCACACTCTGACTCCATTTCATAGTCCATGTTCTCCACCTCTCCTCCACACTAACTGTTTAAACCATCCTCCTCTGTGTCACACACACTCGCTGGTACACGTGCAGGCGCAGCCACCTGCTCAACTTCAGCAGGTTTGCCGGTTTTCACGGACGTATTCATCTCCTCAGCAGCAGTAACAGGCCCACCAGTATCCGCGAAGGTATTCACCTCCCTGGAGACAACAGCAGACTTGTCAGTGTTTGCGGAGGTATTCACCTCCTTAATGGCAGTGCTGTGCCCACCGGTACCCACGGAGGCCTCCACCTCCCTGGCGGCAGCAGCGGGCTCCACCGTCTACTCCCCTCCAACATCCTTATTGCGGCCCGCCACAGTATCAACAATGTTAGCCTCCTGTTGTTTATAAGGGCATGTGTACCATTTATGGCCGACATCACCACACTCAAAACACTTCATCTGTTCAGCGCTAGCATACACCATATAATGACCGTCACCAAATTTCACTCTGAATGAAACTTCCAGTGTCTGAGTGGGAGAGTCAAGAAACATGAACGCCTGTCTCCTCAGAGACTGAACGTGTCTCAACTTCGGGTCTTTACAGCCCAGACTGACCGTACGAAACTCGCTAGCAAATTTCCCAAACCTCTTCAGCTCATTCTCTAACAGAGCATTTTGAATAAACGGAGGAACACCTGACACTGTCACATGGGTGGAGGGAACTGCTAACAGGGAGACTTGGGTAAACAGATCAGTGATGATAATACCACTCACGATTAAGTGACAAACATGTTTATCCTCCTTGAAAAACACCACCACTGCCCTGTTCATCTGAAAAGCATAGAGTACATTCTCATGTCCTATTTTCTCGCTGACGGCCAACAAAACCTCCTCCACCATCACACCGGGATCCAGAGGGCTACACGCACACCATGACGGATGGACGGAGGAGGCATTCCTCCTGAAACAATCCACAAACTTTTCCTTACTTAGCACTTAACACACAACAATAAACAAACAAACAAAAAAGACCTGATCACGCATGCAAAAAAGAAAAGAAAGAACAAAATAGAGAAAACAATTCACGCTCTCCACCAAACTCCCGCAAACACCTCCACCTGTGACATGCCTTACACACCCAGCTCCCAGCATGCAAGAGAGAGAGAGAGAGTGTGTCAGAGACTGAGAGAGAGAGAGAGAGAGAGAGACTCCGAGACTGAGAGAGTGTCAGAGACTGAGAGAGTCAGAGAGAGAGAGTCAGAGACTATGAGAGAGAGAGAGTGTCAGAGACTGAGAGAGAGTGTCAGAATGAGAGAGTCAGAGACTGAGAGAGAGTCAGAGAGAGAGTCAGAGACTGAGAGAGTCAGAGAGAGAGTCAGAGACTATGAGAGAGAGTGTCAGAGACTGAGAGAGAGTGTCAGAGAGAGAGAGTCAGAGACTGAGAGAGAGTCAGAGAGAGAGTCAGAGACTGAGAGAGTCAGAGAGAGAGAGAGTCAGAGACTATGAGAGAGAGAGAGAGTGTCAGAGACTGAGAGAGTGTCAGAGAGAGAGAGTCAGAGACTGAGAGAGAGTCAGAGAGAGAGTCAGAGACTGAGAGAGTAAGAGAGAGAGAGTCAGAGACTGAGAGAGTCAGAGAGAGAGAGTCAGAGACTATGAGAGAGAGAGAGAGAGTGTCAGAGACTGAGAGAGAGTCAGAGAGAGAGTCAGAGACTGAGAGAGAGAGAGAGAGAGAGAGAGAGTGTCAGAGACTGAGAGAGTGTCAGAGAGAGAGAGACAGCCACCCCCCCCCCACGTGCCCATATGCATGCCCACACACGCGCACACACACACACATGCACGCACACGCGCGCGCACACACGCA
>JAPEIY010000026.1:70685122-70699130 GCA_026122135.1 Cathorops aguadulce | reverse complement strand
TTGAGTTGTGGAGAGGAGAGGAGAGGAGAGGAGAGGAGTCACAGCAAAGTAGATTAAAAAAATAGTGTAAAAATGAAAGAAGAACAGAAGCGGGTGAGGAAGAAGGATAGAAAACGTGAGTGAGTGAGTGAGTGAGTGAGTGAGTGAGTGAGTGAGTGAGTGATAGCGAAAGAGAATAACATGACAGAGAGAGACTATAAAAATCAAGAGAGAATAAAAAGATAGAGACAAATAGAGAGATTGAGAGAGAGACAGAGAGAACAGAAAAGAGAGAGAGAGAGACAATGAAAAGACAGACAGAGAACAGAAAAGAGAGAGAGAATAAAGAGAGACAGACACACAGAGAGAGGGAGAGAGAGAATAAAGAGAGACAGAGAGAAAGAACAGAAAAGAGAGCGAGAATAAAGAGAGAGAACAGAAAAGAGAGAGAATAAAGAGAGAGAGAGAGAGAGAGAGAATAAACAGAGATCAAGAGAGAGACAGAGAGAAAAGAGAGAAGAGAAAAAGAGTGGGAAACAATAGAGAGAGACAGATGGAGAGAGAGAGAGAGAGAGAGAGAGAGAGAGAGGGAGACTCACATTGTTCTCTTTTATTGACTTTTATTTTTGACTCTTTTCTTCTTTTCGTCTCCCCGCTCCTCACCCCACTTTTATTTCTCCTCCACCTCGTTCAGTCGTCTTCACTCATCCGTTTGGGGATACACTATTCCTTTTTTCTTTTCTTCCTCCACTCATCCCTCCTTTGGTTCTCCGTCTCTCTTATTTTTACTCGTCCTCCTGTCTCTCCTCGAGTTTTTTCTCTCCTCTCGGTACACATGTTCTTCTCGGAGTGTGAACCACTCTGCATACTCTTCAGTCCACGGGTTGTGAGAGGGTTTGTGCTGTAACGTTTCTGTAACATTTCTGTGACGTCATGACAACATGTCGTGTCAGAAGGGTTTGCTTTTGAAGTGTTTTGGCGTCACACACATCATTCTCGTTCAGAAGAAAACGATACACAAATGAGTCGAATGGATTTCTTTATGTTGTGGAAATGTTGTGGGAACGTTTGGAAATGTTACATATAAACACACTGTTTCTAAATGTTCAGAAAATGTCCTGCTAAGCAATAAATAAATAAATAAAAGTGCTTTAAGCACATCTGAGAGCTTACACCAGTGTGCACGCACACACACACACACACACACACACACACACACACACACACACTCTAAAGGAGACGAGTGTGTGATATAGTGTGTGTCCCTGTTGATTTCACATATACAACTCTACCTCTCGACTTCTGACTCCGCCCCCAAGATCTATCTCAGAGCGCATTAGCTTATTCAGCACGGTGTGTGTGTGTGTGTGTTAATTAATCCAAACACAAATAATGAGTGTGATTAGAGTTGGGCTGTACAGAGGTCACACACACACACACACACACACACACACACACACACACACACACACCTGTTAGACAGCTATGCTTTAATAAAGGTGTTTAGTTGGGAATAAATGAAGAGTGTGTTTTCATTTGGGAGAGAAAGATCATTCATTAGCCCGGATTTTTTTTTAATGCATCAGCAAAACACACACACACACACACACACACACACACACACACACACACACAGTGTTTTCCACTGTAACATCATGGTGTGTGCGTACCTTATATTCCTATAGATCTATATATTATATCTGAGGGTGTATGCAAGATGCAAGTGCATATATATATACCTGTATATATTTGTGTGTGTGTGTGTGTGTGTGCGCGTGCATGTGCATGCCTGCCTTAACTCGCTCACTCACCGTTGTCGCTGTCGGACTTGTTGTCATGTTCTGTGTCGGTGAGTGTCAGTGCCGAGTTGGATCGGCTCGACAGGCAGGAGCTGCGTGCAGACTTGACTCCCCCGCCCCACAGCCGCATGGCGCGGTCCGGTGACATCACGGCCTCGTTGTCAGCGTCTAGATCTGAGTCTGTTCCAACTGAGTAGCCGCGATGGGGGAGGCCCATCTCAGAGCAGAACGCTAACCCGCGACGCGTGGCTGGATCACAGATCCCCAACTGCCTCAGGGTGAAGTTCTGCCCTGTGGTGCACACACACACACACACACACACACACACACACACACACACGGACGTAAACACACTGTACATAATAAGTAATATTTATTTAATTCATGAATTACTTTTAGGCTCTTTTTAGTCAAGTTTATCCTTTTAATAAATATTTATTGATCTCTGTATTTATTTGTTGTTTTGATGTCATGCTCGCTGTTTTGTTACGATTATTTATTTGCTTTAATTGTGTTCCTTTTTGGTCACTGTATTTGTACACTCAGATCATTACAGTTTCCTTTGCAGAGCGCAGTTGTGTTACTTTACTGAACGTTGAATTTGAAGTATTTTTTTCGGCTCTCACAACGTTAGAGACGTCCTGTAAACAGACATTTTAAATCGCTAGCCTGTAAAATGAAACAAATTTTACCTTACTGCGACATTAACAACCGCTGCATATTCCTATTTATTTATTTGTTTGTTTATTATCTGGAGTACTTTAAAACCTCTGAATCTATTTAAAACCTCTCTCGAGTTTCCCCAGTTTCTTCTTTCATCCTTCCTTCCACATAAAACTTCTCATTTCCCATATTTTTTAAATAATTTTTTTATTTAAACATTTTCAACATTAAAAATTTGGTTCCAGAAAAGGTTCTTGTGTTGGAAATGTGTCTAAAGTTCCTGAGAATCCAGAAAATGTTCGACAAACCCAAACTTTCCTCACAGGAATCTTTTCAGGAACCTCAGGAACGTTAGATGCAATTCCACTGCAGGGATTTTTTTTTATTCTTGTTTTTAAAAACTCAGAAATTTTAAACACATTTCAACTGCAGGAACCTTTTCAGGAATGTGGACATATTTCCACATTTCACAACACAAACGTTTCAGGAACAGTGGAACATTTTTAGAAACTTAAGATCTTCATGTGCATTTTCATTACAGGAATCTTTTTTCAGTTTTTAAGAACTCAGGAACTTCAGACACATTTCTATTTCAAGAACATTTCAGGAATCCAGGATTTTTTTTTTTTTTGAGGAATTGAGGAATTTTAGACACTGTATGTACTCTTCAAGAACGTTTTCAGGAATCTAGGAACCTTTGAAGGACCTGAGGAAATTTATGTGCATTTGCAGTGCAGGAAATGTTTTGAGTAATTTAGTTCAGTTTTTTAGGAATATAGGAACTTTAGACACATGAGTACCACACGGACCTGTTCAGGAACTTAGAAAAAATTTCAGCAACTCATGGACCAACTGAAAACCTGAGGAACCTCAGACGAATTTCCACTGCAGAGAATATTTCAGGGAACTCAGTAGAGAACTCAGCAAATATTTTAGGAACTCTGGACCTTGCAGGAACCTTTTCAATTTTTAAGAACTCAGGAACTTGTATTCGTGCTGCAGGAACCTTTTCAGTTTGGAATTCAGGAACTTGTTTTTGTGCTCCAGGAGCCTTTTTGGCTTTTAAGAACTCAGGGATTTGTCTTAGTACTGCAGGAACCTTTTCAGATTTTAGGAACTTGTATTCGTGCTGCAGGAACCTTTTTGGTTTTTAGGAACTCAGGAGCTTGTGTTCGTACTGCGGATACCTTTTCAGTTTTAGAACTTGGAAACTTGTTTTAGTGATGCAGGAACCTTGTCAGTTTTTAGGAACTCGGGAACTTGTGTTCATGCTGAAGGAGGCTTTTCAGGTTTTAGGAACTCAGGAGCTTGTATTAGTGCTGCAGGAACCATTTCAGTTTTAAGGAATTCAGGAACTTTTATTAGTGATGTAGGAACCTTTTTTGTTTTCAAGAACGTTGGAACTTGTATTTACACCTCAGGAACCTTTTCAGTTTTAGGAACTTGGAGACTTGTATTAGTGATACAGGAACCTTTTTGATTTTAAGGAATTTGGGAACTTATATTAGTGCTGCAGGAACCTTTTGATTTTAAGGAATTCGGGAACTTGTATTAGTGCTGCAGGAGCCTTTTTTCATTTTCAGGAACTCGGAAATTGTATTTGCACTGCAGGAACCTTTTCAGTTTTAGGAACTCGGGAGCTTGTATTAGTGTTGCAGGAACCTTTTCATTTTTTAGGAACTCAGGAAATTGTATTATAGTTCCAGGAACCTTTTCAGTTTTAAGGAACTCAGGAACTTGTATTAGCACTGCGAGAACATTTTCATATTTTAGGAACTTGTATCAGTGCTGCAAGAACCCTTTTGGTTTTTAGGAACTTGGGAACTTGTATTAGTGCTGCAAGAACCTTTTTTGTCTTAAGGAACCCGCGAACTTGTATTAGTGTTGCAGGAACCTTTTCATTTTTTAGGAACTCAGGAAATTGTATTATAGTTGCAGGAACCTTTTCAGTTTTAAGGAACTCAGGAACTTGTACAGTATTAGTGCTGCAGGAACCTTTTTGGTTTTAAGGAACTTGGGAAAATCAGATGCATTTCTATTGCAGGAACTAACCTATATAAATGTCTAAGTTAGTTCCAGCAGTAGAAATATGTGTGTGTGTGTGTGTGTGTGTGTGTGCGTGCGTGCGTGCGTGTGTGTGTGTAAGGTGGAGGGATCAGGTGTGTTTCGTTCCCTTGTTATTTAAGGAGTAGAGGTGGGGTCAAAGATCATGTGGAGACACACGAGCTGGCAGGTAAATGGTGCATCAGGGGAGTCATTTGGCGAGCGAGCGAGGGAGCGAGGGGCGAGCGAACGAGGGAGGGATGAGGAACAATGAGGAGAAAATCCAAAGAAAAGAGAAAGAAAAGAAAAACAAAAGTTGTAAAGTGAGAGTGCTGCGTCTCCTTATACTTCTGTCTCTGTCTCAAAAGGTGTGTATCATCTGACCGAAAACTCAGACATGAGCTTCTGTAAACACCAATATTCCCCTCTCACACACACACACACACACACACACACACACACACACACACACACACACACACACACCCCTCGTTGGCTCACATGCCCAGACGTGCTCTCAGTGCCAGATAAGACTGTCTCTCTCTCTCACACACACACACACACACACACACACGTATATAAAACGCTTCACTAATTGCTATTAATTATCACCATGGCAACTGCGACTTTGTGAACACCATGTCTCACATACACTGTGAGGTAAACCAGATTCTCCTTTTGTTTCTGCTGTTGATTTTTTTTTATTAATAGATTTTGTAAACACTTTCATTTATATTTTTTATTTCCGGCAGACATACTGGTAGCAGTGAGCAGTTTTGAGAGTTAAATGATATACAGAGTAACATTAATACCCACAGTATCTATTCATACAAATACGACTTACTCTCTGTAAAAAGGGGCGGGGTATCTAGAGAGGGGTGGGGCTATTAGATGGGAGGTGCCATTCTGAGACGAACCCCCCCAAAAAACAATAAAAGCATTGCATTATGGCTGTAATGTTTAAGGTGGATATTTTAATTAGGGGTCCAAGCACAAGGTGCTTCAAGAACAATTTAGCTCCACCCACTTCGATTTTAAACTGATTTGCATAAAATGGATTGTTGGCCAATTATGAGTAAACTGGTGTTCGATTCTGAACCTTGATAATGATGTTGAGGTTTGTAAACAGTATAGCTGCCATAGCCATATGATCGATCCCTGGTGGGCGGAGCTTAATGTTTTCGTAGTGCTGTAACTTGAGACGCATCACACCAAGATTCACGCCAAAGTGGAATGGTATGTTTAGGACAAAACGAGGAGAACTTCTGACTGGGAAAAATATGGGTGTGGTCATTGATGGGGGCGGGGTTAATTTTAAAGAGATGTTTCTCAAGAACTGGAGGAGCTGATCTCATGTCAGGAGTTTAATAATATCCCATCAGTCATTAGAGATTTGGACGGACTGTGTTGAAGCCTGAAATAAAAATGAAGATGAGATAGAATTGTTTTAAAAATGTAGTTTATTATTATTATTATTATTATTATTATTATCACACACTCAGTAGCTGATGTATGATGTATACTGAGTACAATGTACACACTCGGCATATGTATTGAGGCAGTGCCAGGTTTGTGTGTGTGTGTGTGTGTGTGTGTGTGTGTGTGTGTGTGTGTGTGTGTGTGTGTTTAACTGCCATATGACCCTCTAGAGGTCTTAATAGGAAGCATTTGGAGAGCCGATGGGAGAAAAATCACTCTTGGCACATCACCATTCGCCATTTGGCAATTTTACAATTAGATTCTAATCGTTTTTAATTGCTTCCAAATTACTAGAAGATTATCAGTGCAACTCTAGACAACACACACACACACACACACACACACACACACACACACACACACACACACACACACAGGGGTAATGTGGTACAGATGGAGTAAGGACGCCAGAGTGGTGTGGGGCTCGGTCTCACGGTTCTGTTCATTTTATCAGGACTTCCGGGTCAATAAATGTGTAAACGCACTTCGGAGGAAAAGCAGTTACCATGACAATGACAAAAACAACCCTGGCAGCAGCTCGAACAGCAACAGATCGGAGCACAGCTCTCGGTGTAGCGCTCGCGTTTCACCCACGTCAAGACACGAGAGGAGGAAGTCATATGGTCTGATCGAATTTCTGCAAATTTAAATGCGTGATTCTCAGTAAAATTAAGCCGATGCAGTTTTTTAAAAGTTAATTTTATATTTCTTAAAGTCTTTAAGGTTTGTCAAAAAATAGAAAACAAAATACAACTCAAAACACAGAAGAAAGAAAATCCTTGAGAGAAAATTACAGAAACAAAATAATATATTTTTTTCATTTTATTTTTCTGAAAATTGAATACAAACACTGACTTGAAGTTTTTAAAAAAATAGAAAAAAAAAATGACAAAACATAGATGAAAGAAAAGCCTTGAGAGAAAATGACAGAAACAAAGAAAAAAAGATGAAATTATTTTTTAAATTTTATTTTTCTGAAAATCAAACACAAGCACTGAAGTATGTCATAAAAGTTAGAAAAAAAAAGACAAACCATGGAAGAAAGAAAAGCACTGAGAGCAAATTCTAGAAAAACAAAATAATTAACAAAAAAGATAAAATTATTTTTTACATTTTAATTTTCTGAAAATCGATTACGAATACTGAATTGAAGTTTGTAAAAGACAAATCAAAACACAAAAGAAAGAAAAGCCTTGAGAGAAAATCACAGAAACAATAAATAAATAAATAAATAAATAAATAAATGAAAAAAAAAATTAGATAAGACAATTTTGGGAATTGTATTTTTCTGAAAATTGAATACAAACACTGAATAAAGTTTATACAGATGGTGACCTCATTTACGTCTAATCTGTCCCAGGAACAAAGTAGCAAAAATATATTTTTTTTAATGAAAGAAAAAGAAAAATCCCCCCAAAATGTGAGCCTAAAGTTACAGATACAGTAGAACAGATACAAATGAAATCTGATCCTGACTCCGACTGATGCTTCGAAATATTCTGATCTATACTCACTGTCCACTTTACTAGGAACACCTCATGCAACTCACTAATCAGCCAATCAGGTGGCAGCATTTCAGTGCATCAGTTCATACAGATGCAGGTCAAGAGCCTCAGTTCATGTGCACATCAAACATCCGAATGAAGAAGAAGTCCGATCTCTGCGACCGTAACTGGGGGATGGTGTTAGTACCAGAGGGGCTGGTTTGAGTTTTTCAGAAACTGCTGATCTGGTGGGATTTTCACACACGGCAGTCTCTGGAGTTACACAGAAGGATATGAAAATGATAAACGGAAGCTCTTGAGTTCTCGTGCGTCACTGTGAGTTTATCGACTGCAATGCGGAGACGCCACCTGCTCATTCGATCACGGCACGACACCTGAACGCCCAGGTGGGCAGGTGTTCCTAACAAAGTGAACGATGAGCACATTTTACATTTCGATTCTACACCATGTGGGGAATAAATAAATAAACAAATAAATAACAATAGAGCCGCAAATAAGGCCTACTATAAATCACACCGTATTGATGTTCCACATCAGGTATCATACATCAAATATTAAAGATAAAACATTTTCATTTACATCATAAAAGTTTCATTTGCATAAGAGTCAAATATCTGTATTTTAGGTGTAATATAATATGAGCTGCACATTATTCACAGATTATGAATATTAATGAGTTTAATATGAATACATTAACAAAAAAAGTCGAATATTACACTCCGTGTGCTGATTTGAAAAGCTAATTGTGTTTAGTGAATTACTTTGCAATGCGTAAATGTTTATGAATTCATTTATTAAAAACGTTGAATTATTTATCGTTATAAAATGCCTGAATTATTCACTGGAAAACAAATTACACAAGCGCAGAGAAAACCGTAACGCTTCTCCACAACGCAGTTTCTTAAAACGCCAAACACCTTTTCTTTAACTACGTGACCTCGGGACGCACTCGCGTGAATACGACGGCGTTCGCTGCTCATTAAGCAAATCGCTGCCTCCGGAGCATCATAACGACCTGTTTATACACGTATCTCTCTCTCTCTCTCACACACACACACACACACACGCTTCCATGTCCAAAAATAAGCCAAGTATGAGACGAGCAAACCGAGATAACCGAAAGTGAGGTGTAAAGATGATGATGATGAGTAAAGAGCAGAGCGAAAACAAAAGAAAAAATTATCACAATTTTAAAAATCTGATTATATATATATATCCTTCCTTTTAGTCTGGATGTAATAATTTCCAGACTTTGTGTAAAATTAGTTCACAAAATCCCCTAGTGTGAGATTAGTGTGTGTGTGTGTGTGTGCTCAAAAAAGATAATAAGACCTGTTTTATTGTTTCAGTCACATTTATAGTGAATTGTTCCCAGTACATCGCAGCATCCAAGTTTATAATGTGATGAATAATTTATTTATGAGCAACGTTTATGGCTGTTTAGTGAAACAACTGTGTGTGTGTGTGTGTGTGTGTGTGTGTGTGTGTGTGTGTGTGTGTGTGTGTGCAATTTAGCTGTGTATTAAAATGTTTAGAAGCATAAAACTTCCTGTAAACAGACTATATCTAAGAAGGTAAAAGATAATGAACCAATAATAAATAATATGCAAATGAGCTATATCCATTAATTATTAACCATCTCATTTGAATACTTTATTCTGATTGGTTAATTATGGTATTCTACAGTCTGTTATTTCTTTTTAACAGACCGGTGCTGTGGACCAAATCATTAACAGAAGCAATGCAGTCTTTTTTCAATCAATAAAATTTCTTTTTTCTTTCAAGTTTGAAAATAATTCGTAAAGAAGCGTAAACACGTCCGTCCTGACGATGCGGAAAAATGTAACGTTACGGCTTTGCCTCTGACTCACACTGGAGACTCCTTCACCACAAATCTGTTTACGTGCAACATTCGACATACGAGTTCCCGTGATCGAGATGAGCGGTTACTATGGAAACCATAACGTATCAAACCTGTGATTTACAGCGACTGTGATGGAAAATAATCAACATCCTTCTGACCAATCAGAATCCAGAATTCAGCTACAGTGTTGTGCAACATGTTGTCTAACACTGAGCAATGTTATCATTTAAGTGATGTAAATTTATTTAGAATTAGTGGAATATTTTAGTCATTAGTTAACTAGTTAATGAGTTAATGAGAATGGAAGCTCATATCTATCAAGCATGAGTTAATACTGAGTTCGTTAGGATTACTGAGAACTGATTAATTCTGATGTTTATAGTTGATGTGTTCGTAGTAAAACATTAATTCATGTTAATTAATAAGTATAATGAAGGCTTTTAAAGAAGTAAAGTAAGAGTGTAAGAATGCGTGGATTGATGTTGGTGGTGAAAGCGTGTGCTGCTGTAAAGCGGCGCCGCGCCGGCGCTGTTCAAATCTCAGTGTTTTAATAAATGAAAGAACAATTTATGATGTATTAAAGAGAAAGTAAATGCACCATTAAGTACAGAAATAATTGAAGTTGCGCATGAGTTCAATGGAAATCATATAACTTCCAAATGAACACCAATTAGCGCAAATGAAATCGTACATGATAAGATAATTAAGCAATTACGCTCTTTGTGGTGAAATATTTATGAAGTCTTAATTCCAGTGTGTGACTGATCCATGAACCACTAATGACCTCTTCTGGAACTTTCTCACACACGCCGCCGAACTCCACGACAAGTTCGTCCCAGATGAGGGCGCAGGCTACAGCGCAGCGTTATTTACTGACTAATTAACTCAGGACACACACACACAAGTCAGAGAGTGTGTGTGACATCGAGGACACAGCAAGAAAATATGCCTCAATTTTTCTTACCATCTGTCTTTCTGTTCATCTTTTTCTCTCTGTCTCTCTCTTTCTCTCTCTGTCTGTCTGTCTCTCTCCCTCTTTCTCTCTGTCTCTTTCTATCTTTCTGTCTATCTGTCTCTCTCCCCTCTCTCTCTCTGTCTGTCTGTCTCTCCCCTCTTTCTCTCCGTCTCATTCTCTCTCTCTCCCTCTCTCTCTCTGTCTCTCTCTCCTCTTTCTCTCCATCTCATTCTCTCTCTCTGTTCCTCTCTCTCCCCTGTATGTCTGTCTCTCTCCCCCTCTTTCTCTCCATCTCATTTTCTCTCTCCATTCCTCTCTCTCCCCTGTCTGTCTCTCTCCCTCTCTTTCTCTCCATCTCATTCTCTCTCTCTGTTCCTCTCTCTCCCCTGCCTGTCTGTCTCTCTCCCCCCTTTCTCGCCATCTCATTCTCTTTCTCTCTCTCCCTCTTTCTCTCCGTCTTGTTCTCTCTCTCTCTCTCTCTCTGTTCCTCTCTCTCCCCTGTATGTCTATCTGTCTGTCTCTCTCCCCTCTTTCTCTCCATCTCATTCTCTCGCTCCATTCCTCTCTCTCCCCTGTCTGTCTTTCTCCCCCTCTTTCTCTCCATCTCATTATCTCTCTCTTTCTCTCTCTCCCTCCTTCCTCCCTTTCTCTCCGTCTCATTCTCTCTGTTCCTCTCTCTCCTCTGTCTGTCTGTCTCTCTCTCCACATCTATCTGTCTCTCACTCTCTGTCTGTCTGTCTCCTCATCTCTCCCGCTCTGTCTGTCTGTCTCTCTCCCCATCTCTCCCTCTCTCTCTCTCTCTCTCTCCGCCTCCCCATCTCTCCCGCTCTTTCTCTCTCTCTCTGTTTGTCTGTCTCTTCCCATGTCTCCCTCTCTGTCCTTCTCTCTTTCTCTCTCTCTGCCACCTGTCTTTCTCTCTCTGTCTCTTTCTTACACACACACACACACACACACACACACACACACACACACACACACACACACCCTGTTTTACACCCGTCTGTAATCCGGTGTCACTGCCGCTGCTTTATACAATAATCACACTCGACAGACGGAGAGCCACGAGCACCTCACTGATGGATAACGGTTGAGTTAAACTTTAAACACACACACACACACACACACACACACACACAACCATTTGGGGTTCAATGTTTGAAAAACGCTGCTATAGTGGAGTCATTTTAGAGACACACACTGCAAATTAAAACACAAGCTTATGTGTGTGTGTGTGTGTGTGTGTGTGTACACTGGCTGACTGATTAAATTTCAGGTAAAGTGTTATGTAAATGTTATGGTTTCTATAGTAACAGCTGATTCACAGGGACATGTCCAGCAGACACGCCACATGAACGGAGTTTGCTGCAGTGTAAGAGGAATAAAACACTTCAGGATGTGCTGTTATAGGAAACTGATCGACTTCACAGTGGTAACAGTAACTCTGCTTCATGGGAGGATGTTGTAGTTTATTACTGTTTATTACATTGTAATAGGGGTGTAATAAAAGTTGTTGCACAAAATGTGTTCTAACTTCTGTTTCATAACTTAAAATAGTTTCAGTTGCACGCGTGTGTGTGTGTGTGTGTGTGTGTGTGTGTGTGTGTGTGTGTGTGTGTGTGTGTGTGTGAGAGATGCACACACCTGGCCGGCTGTACTCGTCCGTGTCGCGGTGCTCTCTCTCTTTAGCTCGGCCGCTGTACAGCAGGCGCTGTGAGTCGTGCTCGAAAGCTTTGAGCGTTTCGCTGGAGCTGTAGGATTTCTGCGTGGGGACGCGACACTCGTCACTCTCTCCACCAGATGAGTGTGTGTAGCGTCTCTCCTTCTCTCTGCGACTCTCCCTCAGCGAGCAGTACGGCCTGCGCTCCTTCACATCCATCCTGCATGCATGACGCTACACGCTCACGCACACACACACACACACACTCTCACACACTCTCACACACAGTCACTTGATCTGCGCGTTGTTTTGGTTAGAGCCGGCGCTGACCTGTGAGAGAGAAAGAGAAAGGGAGAGAGACACAGACAGAGGGTGAGACAAAGGGAGACAGAGAGAGAGAGAGAGACAGACAAAGAGTGAGCAAGAGAGAGAGAATGAGAGAGAGAGAGTATATTAATTTATCACAGGTTACTGAATACTGGACTCACATTAGCATGGTGTGTGTGTGTGTGTGTGTGTGTTTTAATTGATGACCGCTCTCTGCTGGCCTCTGATATGTCAAGAGTTACTGATAACCTGGACATGACCATTAGGGAGAAGGAAAGAAAATACACACACACACACACACACACACAGTGTATCATCGTAGTGAAGGAAGAAAAAAAAAAGAATTAGCCACCACCCTTTCATTAAACCCTGCCAGCAAGAATTAATAAAATCTACCTCCGGCATCATGGGAAATGAAAAGAGAGAGATAGAGGGAGCGGTTAATGAGAGACGGAGGAGGAATAAACGAGTGCGAGGCCCCAGGGTGTGTTCACCTGTTTATTAGCCTGAACGCCATCTCTGCGCTGGCCGTAATTGTGCTGTGTTAATTTTCTTTCTTGGCTGCCCTTGTTTCGAGTCTCGCACACCCCAGATGTACTTCGACACTCCACACGCAAATCAACATCTCTTTCCTCTTTTTCTTTATTTCCTTTTCCTCTTTTCCCTGTCATGCTTTTGACGCACGAGTCACAGCCGTCACATTTCTGCCATATTTATATTTCTGCAAGATTTATTTAGTTCGTTAGAGATGGACTCGGATTTAATTGCTGGAGATGCAACAGATGTGCGCAGTGCAGTTACAGGTAACAGGAACAGATGTTGCTCAGGAACAGTTGTTGTTTTAGACAGATTTTAATTAACACACTAACGTTCTGTCCAAAACACCACACCTCACACACCCACACACACACGTACCCATCAAGTCCTGAAGGAGTTTATCCAGTTTCCTACTCTTATTAAAAACGTAGCCTAAATAAATGACCTTTATGTGGTTGTTTTAGCCATGGAAGTGAAGATGCGTCTGACTGAAGGAACAAATCATCTTTATTATTTAAATTCAATTCAGTATTGACCCTAAAGTCAGTTTTGGTAACTCTCGGGGATCAGACCACCAAGGCTCTGGACTCAAGATCCTCTGGACTCGAAGAGATTCTGGCAAACCGTCAGACGACTCAGGACGGGGAGGCTGCTAACCTCAATTGAGGAAATTGTCCACTGGTGGAAGGAATAATTCGAGGAGTATTCCAAGCTCCTCAAGGCTTTGGATGTTGTGGGGCTGTTTGGTTGAACACAGAAACCATAGTCTAACAGTTAGAAAAGCAGCTTTAGGACCAGAAGGTCACCAGTTTGATTCCCTGGACGAGCAGGAATGGCTGAATTGCCCTTGAGCAAGACACCTAACCCCCAACTGCTCCCTGGGCTACCCACTGTGTGGGTACAGTATGTCAGGGTCCTGTTGTACGTTATTCCTGATAAGAGGGTCTGCTAAATGTATGATGTGCCTTTTCAACATTGCATGGAGGTTGGGCCAGTGGGGTGGTGGTCCCCCCCCTTTAAGACAAAGGATGTGTTCCAATAGGCCCTTTGCAGGATTAGGTTACGTGCCTGGATACCGCTTAGCAACGCCATTTTGGGACGCAAGCGTTCAAAATGCCGTATTGAATTCATACCATGATGGAGCCATACTTGAAGTTATATATTGAAAATATTAGCGATCTGTTCACTTCTACATCAGTA
>JAPEIY010000026.1:70549087-70560030 GCA_026122135.1 Cathorops aguadulce | reverse complement strand
CTTCCGCTTTTATTTTACTGCAAGGAGCAACAAAACTTCCCGTGTTATGAGCTTGTTTTGAAAACAGCGTGCGACCGGTATACGCATGCTCTGTGATGTCACTTCCGGGTTTAGTGTGTTGGTTCTGTGGTGTCACGTTGCCACCTACAGGCCTGGCAATGTACTAGAGTTTTGGGTTGTTTCCAGTGAATCGAAACGGCACTGTGTTTACGGAGATTTTTTTTTTTTTTTAAATGACAGCGTATTGGGTGAGGCCGCGTACTCGTATGGACGGGGCCTGAGTCTCACTGCCTGCTGCACTACACACAGGCTTTTACTAGTCTGGCTGGAGTTTCCCCAAAAGCACAGTAGCACTAAGGTCATCATTAAATGATAGCGCGAGCAGCACAATAAGCACACCCTCCTAGGTAAGATGCTCTTAGCGTTAAGAGGTTTTTGGGAAACCCATCCCTGATTTTAGATTACATGAATAACATGCAAGCTTTTCAGAATTTTTGGCATGAGCACAAGTGTGGTGATCTTTCTTTCTCAGAAATGAGTGATGGAAGAACTTACTCATTTGTGTTTACACTTAACCAGCTAATGTCATTTGTTAGCTTGATCCTCTCCCCACATTATTACTTTTTTTATTGGCCTGGTCAGTTAAGGGAAGCCATGGCCAAATGAATAAACAGTTTTGGAACCAAAAGGTCACTGGTTCAATTCCCTGAGCCAGCAGGACTAGCTCAAGTGCCCTTGAGCAAGGCACCAAACCTCCAACTGCTCTGGCAAGAGTGGCGACGTGCCTTGTCTGATTAGTCAAAGAAAAACTGATGATGTGATTATCAGTTTGGGTAAGAACCCAGCCATGACTAATGATTGGTTTCTGGGTAGATAAAATCTGGAACTTGGTAGCACACTATAGAGTTCACTAATGGATTTGTACTTCTGTCCGTGCTTGATTTTGCAGTATCTTGATGCTGTTCATCCATTAATCCACTGCTTTAATCATAACTTCAGTCCATGTAGGCAAAGGACCAAACCCTTACTGTTTGCTGCAGCCTAACTATTTGGCTTGCGAAATCTTAAAAAAAAAAAAAAGTGTACAAAAGTCCAATACCCAGCCTGTAGACTATAAATGAACACATTGCAGTGAGACGAGATGATTGGTTCCATGCCAAAACTGGACTGGATAACCATGTATGCTGCCTAAAGCACTGCAACACACAACCAGGGTTCCCCCTGGGTTCTGAAAAACACTCCACTGCTTTCCTTGAAAAAGTTCAGTAAAGGTTCACTTTTTTTAGTCTGTACTATTTTAGTTACTGACTTATCAAATTGGACTTGATACAGATTTGTACCAACTAAACTGGTACAATACAAATATTTGGACCGATACAGCTCGGCCTCTCCATTACATTTAAAATTTGGACTCCCCTCCAGCCTCTAATAAGAGACTTGATTTTGGGCAGCCTGCGCACCATCCGGCTAAAATAAACCTCTTTATTTTGAGCTTACTTAAAGGTGTCATTCCACAACAAAAAGTTTAACACTTGCTCTTTTTGAAATACCATAGGTCACGCCAAGTTGCATATGCATGCTGCACGTGAAAATGTTGTTCTACCCCCATTCCCTGTATTGGCCTATGAGAAAAAATAGACGGAAAAACAAGCGAATCAGAAAAAGCCCTACGAACTTGTCACTTTGAAAATTAGTCATGGCCTTGCCCATAACCCATTGGCGGGAGCGTCACAGTGCTGTTAGCCAATCAGAAGCGATATGTTTGCATGTCATGAATATTCATGAGTAAGAGCTGAAATCCTGTCGTTCTCTCCCCACCCACTCTTCCACCAAACTAGAACAGCCTGAAACAGGAGAACCACAGCATTTTTTTCACCAAAACCGGGTCACAGGGCATTCATTCATACTAGAGACCACAGCACAATTAATGACAAAACCATGCAAGGAGACCTTTAGAGAATAACAGAACATCATTTTTGGCCGGTTTTGACAGCGCTAGTTTAAGCCGTGTATTAAGATGCTGAGAAACGCGGTTTTGAAAATCAACTTTGAGTCCAGAACGCGAGTTTGTGTAAGGATGGGCCTGCTGTCAGTTATTCTACAGACACACTAAATACTCTACAGCCCACTCTGGATCTGGGGGCGGAGTTCTATGAAGATGGGCGGAAACAGGAGTAAATAAATAAGTAAGTAAATAAATAAATAGAATGCCGAACCCACTTACTGAAAAGTTAGACACCTAATGCATCTTAAAAAAAATAAAGGATCCTAGAAATATTTAAAATATACTCATCGGTGCACAGACTCTAAACTAAAGTACGAGTTCAAGTAATTCAGCATGATGTAAATTTCTGAACACTGTCTTTTTGAACAACACTCTTACAATAGAATTAAATATTCTACAGTTTCCGTGTGTTTCTGTTTCAGTGAAGAAAAAAACATTCACTCAGCTGGACGTCCTTACAGCACAGCGCTTTAAAATATACTTCAAATATTCAGTATTTAATGTATATATTTTTAATATTTTTATCAATTAAGTTTGCTTTTTATGCACCGAAATACGTTTGTTTTTCCACGAGCGACGGCGTCCGGTCGCAGCGAGCGCTTGTGTGAGCCGCGAGTCCGTTTCTCTTCAAAGCCACACAATTCATCAGTCATGCTGTAGCGGCTCCTCACCTAACGCGATTACGACGACGTGCTGTCCCGCCGCAGATACTGATGAAGCAGACAGAGCGAGAGAGTGAGAGATGTGGGAGGAGGGAACCGGCCATGGGAGCAGAAATTAAATTTGGATAATGGAGTACATCCATTTGAGGCGCTTTGGTGAAAACAAAGGGGATGAGCACGATGAGCGAGCAGGAAGTTGAGAGAGAGAGAGAGAGAGAGAGAGAGAGAGAGAGAGAGAGAGAGGGAAAATGATAATGACCTCCGGAGAGTGGATGACTGAGTACCGGCTTCAATCCAACCTGCCACATCACGTCCTGTTCAATCCCATCACTGCTCACGCCGCTCCAAACCATCAGGTGCTATAATTAATATCAATGTTCATTCAGGTAGCGGTTGACCTTATGACCTTCGGGTTATGTTTTAGGAAAAAAAAGACCCCATTAGCAAAGTACAGTATATTTATGATACTAATCGTGGACTTGAATAAGAGATTTTATCATTTATTACTCGCACTGTAGAAGGAATGGCATCAATAGTCAGTTTTTGCTTAATTTAAATATGTTAATATGCAAATACTTAATATTCATGAGCTATTTGCATGAGCACGATGGAAGGGGGGGTGTAAATAAATAATAAACCTGTCAGAACTGAGACATGAACTATGAAAATATTCCACTTAATATTTTTTTTTAATTTAAATTATTACAACTTTTACTATTAAAAAGAAATATATGAAGGATTGTTTTTAAATGTACAAATAAATATACAATATAAAATAAATCTACAAAAACATTTTATATAAAAATAATGCAGATTAAATCATAAAAATATAAATATTATCCCACAATACAACGTGTGCATGTTTAACAACGTGGCAAGTATTTACCATTAAAAATGTCATTTTAAAAATTATTCAATTTTTTTTTTAGATTAGATAAGATTAGATTGAACTTTATTGATCCCTTTGGGCGAGTTCCCTCAGGGAAATTAAAATTCCAGTAGCATCATTACAGGATAAACAGAGAATAGAAAATAGAGAAAACTTCTAGATAAATTATTTACATATACAAATATAAAAAAAAAAAAAAGATCTGAAAAAAGTCCATTGGGAGTACATATTTTTAATCTGAAAAATATAAAGAATAAGAGTAAAAAAAGGACTGCATGGGAACTTGGTGAGGAAAAAAGATGCAAAATTAAATCACATGGATTCATTTCTAGAGTTGTCTAGAGTTCCTAAGAATTAATATCATGTAAATGCACTTTAACTAATCAAATTTAATTTTATAGATTGTTATTTTTTCCAAATTTTATTTATTAACAAATAAAGTAGGACATGCCAGCAAGTTGGTGAAAATGTCTTTTTTTTTTTTTTAATAATACATATTAATATTTTCACAAAAGAAGGACTGGTGTCAGCAAGTCGGGGACAATGATGTTCTTTCTTTCTTTCTTTCTTATGTGTTTCGTGCAGAATCAGGTCATGTTCTATGTTTATAAAAATTCAAAAAGATCATTCGACATCATGTTGAGGATTAAATGCTCATGTAATCCTGTTTCGTAGTTTATTCACTCACACACACAGGATTTTAATGAGCTTCAGTCTTTCCTGTTAGAGACCTCGTCGTCACAATGGCCGACGCAAAGTAATTAAAACATCAGTGTGTTTCTGTGCGCGTCTCTCTTTATTAGTTTGGGGGCCGAGGGACGCGGCGTCCTTCGGCTTCTGAGCAAAAATCAAGTTGCGCGATCACCACTTTACTGTTCTAAAGTCTGAACTTTAACGAGAAACACAAACAGGGGCATGCTGGGGTCTAAAGGGAGACAGACAGACAGAGAGAGAGAGAGAGAGAGAGAGAGAGGACATACTCCTGCACCTGAAGTGATGCGATGCAGAGCGAAGAAACACCACAATCATGAACACACCTGTGTATACGTCTCTAAAAACAAGACCTACATGATACAATAACGCTAAAAACACCTTAGAGAATGGATAACGTCCACAGCGTCTGGAGCATTCACAGGGTCTCGTCTCTATAGCACCGATCGCGTCTGCAGCATCTTCATCGTCTACACAGTCGAGTGTCTACAGAGTTGATAGCATCTATAGTGTCTCGAGCATATACAGCGTCCACAGCATCATTATCGTCTACAAAGTCTATCGTGTCCATATCCCCTACAGCATCTATATTGTCCATATCATCTATAACGTCTATATTGTTTACAATGTCTATATTGTCTAGAGCGTCTATATTGTCCATATTGTCTACAGCGTCTATCGTGTCCATATCGTCTATAATGTCTATATTGTTAACAGTGTCTACAGTATATTGTCTAAAGTGTCTATATTGTCCATATTGTCTATAGCATCTAGTGCCCATATCATCTACTGCGTCCATATTGTTTATAGTGTCTATATTGTCTAGAGCGTCTATATTGTCTACAGCATCTATATTGTCCATATTGTCTACAATGTCTATAGTGTCCATATCCTCTACAGCATCTAGTATCCATATCATCTATAGCGTCTATAAGTGCGCATATCGTCTACAGTGTCTATAGTGTCTACACAGTCTAGTGTCTATAGAGTTGATAGCATCTATAGGGTCTATAGCATATACAGTGTCTACAGCGCCTATAATGTCCATATTGTCTACAACGCTTATATTGTCCATGTCCTCTACAGTGTCTAGAGTCCATATCATCTACAGCGTCTTTCGTGTCTACATGGTCTAGTGTCTATAGAGTTGATAGCATCTAGTGTCCATAGCATATACAGTGTCTTCAGTGCCTATATTGTCCATATTGTCTAAAATGCCTATAATGTCCATACTGTCTACAGCGTCTAGTGTCCATATCATCTATACTGTAACATCTATATTGTTTAGTGTCTATATTGTCTAGAGCATCTATATTGTCCAAATTGTCTACAGCGTCTATTGTCCATATTGTCTATAGCATCTATAGTGTCCATATCATCTACTGCGTCTATATTGTCCAAATTGTCTACAGCGTCTATTGTGTCTACATTATCGAGAGCGTCTATATTGTCCAGATTGTCTACAGCATCTATAGTGTCCATACTGTCTACTGCATCTATAGTGCCCATGTTGTCTACAGCACCTATAGTGTCTATATTGTCTACCGTGTCTATAGTGTCCATATCCTCTACAGTGTCTAGATTATCTACAGTGCTTACATTGTCCATATTGTCTACAGCACCTATATTGTCCATATCATCTACCGCGTCTATAGTGTCCATATCCTCTACCGCGTCTATTGAGTCAATAGCATTGATAGTTTTTACAGTGTTTATACTGTCTATAGCGTCTATCTTGTCTCCAGTATTGATATTGTCTATAGTGTTTACAGTTGTGATCAGAAGTTTACATACACTGACACAAATGTCATCTTGGATATGAATGTCATGGCAATATTTGGGCTTTCAATTATTTATCTGAACTGTTTGTTTTCCGTGGCAGAATGATTGTACAGCATACAGTTTTAAAAAAAAACAAGAATTTGGTTCAGAAGATTTAATTTATTTTGGGTTTTCTGAAATCAACACAGGGTCAAAATTATACATACAGGTTCAAACATTTACATATACTCACTTCGATTATTAATTCAGAGGTGCTGAAACTTCCAAAATGTCTCTTATCTTGCCAAGGCCGAGGTCTCTTCCTGTTAGTGATCATGACTGACTACAGCTGGCAGCTTCTCTGTGCCTTCATAAAAAGGGTTTGTTTACAGCACTCATTGGATTGACCAACACATAATACAACGGGAAAGTCCAAGGAGCTCAGTGCAGATCTGAGAGAGAGGATTGCAGATGTACACAATTCCGGAAAGTGTCTTAGAGCCATTTCTAAACAACTGCAAATTCCAAGATCAGTTCAAACAATTGTATCCGAGTTATTGTGAGGTGTCGTCACTTTGCTTCAAGAAAACCCAAACTGTCACCCTCAACTGAAAGGAAATTGGTTCGGATGGTCAGGAACAACTCAGGAACCACCATGGCACAGCCCTGCCATGAATCACTGTCTACAGATGGATCACTGTCTACAGTTCAGTGAGTTTTATATCACCATGGACTAAGAGACTGATCTCCAAGAAATAACCCCCTGCTCCAAAATTGACACCTTCAAGCTTAGCTAAAGTTTGCAACTGACCACACGGACAAAGAAAAAGCCTTCTGGAGGAAAGCTGTAGGGTCAGATGAGACAAAGATTGAGTTGTTTGGCCACAATGACCACCATGTACAGTACAGAGGAACACTGTACCAGCTGGTGGTGGTGGTCATAGGATCACCATGCTCTGGGGCTGTTTTGCTGCCAGTGGAACTGGTTCATTGCACAAAGTGGATGGAATAATGAAGGAGGATGACCTCAGAATTCTTCAGCATAAACCATCAGAAACTTGAACATGATTTGGGACTTGGGAGTTACAACAAGACAATGAACCCAAACACACATCAGAGCTGGTTGTGGAGGATAAAGCAGGCTAAAATGAAATTAAAAATAAGTCCTGACTTCAACCTGATTGAAAATATATGGACCATGCTTATAAGTCTAGTCCATGCCAAGAAAAAAAAAAAACATAATTAAACTCTACCAATTCTACCATGAAGAGTCATGAAATATCCAACTAGAATTCTGCCAGAAGTTTGTTCATGGTAAACAAGAAGGCTTGATCAAGGTGAATCTTGGGAAGACACATTTTACCTAAATATTAGATGGGCTGTATGGATATTTTTGACGGTGTATGTATGATTTTGACCTTGCATTGATTTCAGAAAATGCAAAAAAATAAAAATTAAAACTTTTGCACCAAAGTCTAGTGTTTTTTTAATTAAATATGTATGCTGTACATTCTGCCACAGAAAAAGAACATTTCAAAGAAATTACTGAAAGCCCAAATATTGCCAGAACATTCATATCCAAGATGGAATTCATGTCAGCGTATGTAAACTTCTGACCACAACTGTAACTTATCAGCCACAGAATGGCCTTTTTTGTGAGATATTACAGAAATAAGCATATATCCCAATGACCAAATTTCAGAGGGAACTAAATTTCACTGATTTTATGAAATCGGAAGGCCATGTTGCTTCAATGTTCTTTACACTTCACCTATGTCCGATAGAGTTAATACTGACATATCACAAAGTTTTTGATTTTACAGATACTGTATGTAGGGCAGGTATGCATAACTCAGGTGAAATATATGTATATAGGAATCATTGTATGTAGATTTTACTTGAAGTTATTGAACTTATTTAAATGTATTTTATATTTATTCTTTTTTCAGATGATTTTATCTTCTATATTTAGACATGCTTTATTTCTTCTCTGATTCAGGAGCTTGGTAGAAAATTTGAATTTCCCTCTGGGGATTAATAAAGTGATTCTGATACCCACTCTCCCTGTTTAAATTTTCCATTTTATTCAACTTATTTCTAACGTTATGCCAACATACAGTTCCAGGCAAAAGTTTGGACACACTTTCTCATCCATAGGGTTTTCTGTGTTTTGACTATTTTTAAAATTGTAGAGCAATACTGAAGACATCAAAACTATGAAATAACATTATATTCCATACATACAGAATTCCAACATATGGAATTATATAGTAAACAAAAAAGTGTTTAAAACATGTTTTTGATATTTTCAATTCTTCAAATTATCCAGTGCTTTCCTTGATGACGCTGTACACACTATTGGTATTTTCTTAACCAGCTTCATGAGGTCGTCACCTGGAATGCTTTTCAATTAATAGGTGCGGCTCGTCAAAAGGTAATTAGTGGACGAGTTTCTTGCCTTCTTAATGTGTTTGAGATCAAACAGTAAATAATAAAAATATAGTAAATAGCCCTATTCTACAACTGTAGTAATTCATATTAAGTCAAGAACCGAACAACTAAGTAAAGATACACAACATCCATCGTTATTTCAATACATGAATTGCCTTAATTAATAAAAATAAAGAAAACAAGTGAATTAGAAGGTGTGTCCAAACTTTTCACTGGTACTGTATATACAGTACATCATGGCACTGACATTTCTAACAATATCTAGTTTTCTTAAGTCTAATGCATGGCTGATGCCCTTCATCTCACAGCAAGATTCCATGTCACCACTGTGGGCTGAGGGACACCTGGTTGTGTTTGTGACCCAGTCACCAAATGCTTGCCTTTGGACAATCCAGGTTGGGTACACGGTCTTTTTTTGTACCTTTCATGGGGGTGTTTGTGATCGTTCTTTGTTTGATCTCTCCCCTCATATCTGTTCACAAATGTTGGCTGACTGGGAGCATAGCCCTGTGGTAGACATGTCCTTTCGCCCTTTTACAAAGTCTTAATCCACAAAGGCAGTCATACTTTTATTGCACTAAAAAGCTTTAGAAATGGATCTACTTGAGGCAAAAATTAATTTATCCCAAATAAGTCCACAAATGAAATAAAGACACAGCAACTGAGACATTCATTCATGTGCCAGAAATTTAATCATGTTAAATACGCAAGTTATATAATAACAATTACAAAGTTTCTTAAATATTATATACATTCATAAATATAATATACATCAAAAGTTTTGTTCATCTCCAGTAAAAAAATACAAAATAAATATACACAGCTGTAGTAAAAAAAATCTCAAATGCTGTTGTTAAAATGCTTTCAATAATGCCACTCTTGCACAGTTTTTATCTTCATTTATAACAATTCTTGTTTTTATCACTATTAATGCACATTCACATGTACAACCGCACGTGCGTACACACACACACACACACACACACACACACACACACACACACACACACACACACACACAAGTTACTACTTTTTATCTGTATATTGTAAAGTCGTCTTGTTCTTGGGATTTAAAAAAAATCTATTTTATGTTTTTCTTTTCACATGTCTGATAACTTGCTGCTGCAACAAGACAATTTCCTAGTTTGCGATCAATAAAGTAAATCAATCGAATAAATCGATCTATCTTCTTGATCCATCAGTCCTTCTACCAGTCAGTTCACCATGTTCATACCTGCCAAGACACAAGAACACATTATGACCAAGATTTAGTGGATTGCTGTTAAAGCCAGTCAGTGAATCATGACCTGAATTTATTACATATATTAAATCATGACCAATTAATTTACCTGACAAATCCAGGAAGGTTTTCTTTGATGATGCTGGATATCCAAATCTGGTACTGAGAGACCAGAGTATACACACCAGGGGAGCTATGCTGAGCACAGCCCTTATCCCAGCTAGTGATACCAGTCTGAATCCAGGCCGCACCCAGCTTAGTCACCATCGGGCCACCAAAATCCCCCTTTCAAAAGAGAAAAGAAGTTTTGCTGTAATCTGTGTTTTGTAGACATGATGCAAAGGGCCACACACAATTCTATTATACATCCACACAAGCAGGTTGATCAGGGTTATATTATTCAGATATTTGTTCATATTCCACAACGTTGTGTGTACCTGGCAGGTATCTGGGCCTCCATGTAGATAACCAGCACAGACCATGTTTGCAGTAATGGATCCAGGACCGCTTAGATAATCACAAAGATATGGATTAACAATCGGCGCCATTGTCTCTTGAAGAACACCAGATGAAGGAACTACACACAAACAAGCACACACAAACATCATTATCTATGAAAAAGGTATCAGCTTCAATTCATATATCTGTCTGTATGCATTTGTGTAGTTACAACAGCCTAATGGAGCCCACTTCTGACTTCCCAAACCCAAAACTTAATTTCAGAGATCATCTGAGACAGTTTGATTGCAAGTCTGGGATTAAAATCGGACCAAAAACCATGCCTTTAGAGGAGTTTGTTTAAACTGGAACAATAGGAAATACCAGTTGCACCACAGACACTTAAATTATTCACAACCAGTCATATATAAAGATATCAAAAATGAAAATGTTTTCAAATCTATAACACAGTCTGGCATAAAGAGGAAACACTACACACATGATCGAGACAAGACACAGGAAAGTGTTAATGGCCATCTTTTGTTTTGTTTTTTTCCCCCAAGAATTCAGTTCATTAATTTTTTAATCTTCGGTAATGCTTTATTCTGGACAGGGTCATGTAATTAATATCCTGGGCTGACGAGAAGAGAAGCCTGGGTTCGGGGGAACCAGCCTGTCCTGCCTGAACATTCGCAGCCGGCTACACGATGGATGGGAGAATTGGCGTGTCGTGTGCCTGGCGGTTCTTTCTGTGGAGGACA
Source organism: Cathorops aguadulce (assembly GCA_026122135.1). Lineage (NCBI taxonomy): Eukaryota > Metazoa > Chordata > Actinopteri > Siluriformes > Ariidae > Cathorops > Cathorops aguadulce. The sequence continues at coordinate 70,549,112 of JAPEIY010000026.1, read as the reverse complement.
TTGAGGATATTTACCTATTCGGAAC
>JAPEIY010000026.1:69719466-69733261 GCA_026122135.1 Cathorops aguadulce | reverse complement strand
GGATGTCTTTATTGGTGAAAAGGAACACCCGAACAAAAATGCATCAGATTTTATGAAAGTGAGGGCAACTGATGCACACTAACATACATACATATCTGGTGCACCCTAACATACATACATATACATATATACATATATGTATATACATATACATCCCTGTATACACACACCTTCCCATACATACATACATGCATACATACATATAAATTATATCTATTATAAGCATATACCTTCACTTCACAGTTCATGCAAATAAATAAATACAACAGTCCACCATCTTCTGTCTGCTTTTATTATATATATATATTTTTTATATATTTTAAGAAAGCAATTAAACCTAAAATAAACAAACAAAAACAAAATAAATAAATTAATTAATTTAAAAAAAGATACAGCTCCATGATTCATTTTTCCTTCAATATAATTTTTTTATTCTTCAATTTTAATTATTATTTATTTTTTCCCCTTAAATCCCAAAATAGCAATTAAATCTTAAAAAAAAATGTGAGAGTTTAATATCTATATATATATTTTTTTTACATACTTTTGGAAAGGAATCATCCATCACAGGTCACAACCGCGGTTCTGGATGTGACTCCATCCTTTCTCCAGAGAACCATTATTCCACTTATCGCTCGTGTTCCTGATTTTCTTAATGCACAAGATGCAGGTGATGATGTTGATGTTAAACATGTTAATTTCAATCAAATTTCATTATTATAATTATTATTCATTTATTTTTTATTTGATGTTCACATGCACAAATCAAACCATGTCCTTGTGGCTCGCGTTCTCTTTTCCACATTGTGACTCTTCATCTTTTCTCCTTGCTGCTGTTTCATGTCTACGGGTTTGAGCGACCCCAAAAATGACTAACACACACACACACACACCGCTCACAGCCATTTCTACCAGTCTGTCACCTCCTCAAAACATAATCACATCACTCTTTCACACACACGCTCACATATTATGATGAGGCCGATTTGCACAGCTCTTAAAATCCAAAGAGCAGGGCTCTAACAGGAGGAAAGCTAAAAGCAGGGTTATCATCTCCAGCCACACAAATGCTTCCTGGAAGCACGCGGCGCAGACCCATTCGGATCACTCGAGAGCAACGAGCAACAAAATATCGTCTATAATATATATGGTAATGCGGGCCGCTCTTTTGTGCTTGTCTGTGCCGTTTCGGTGCACCGATTTCCAATTTACAGCGATCTGCGCGACTTAGACAATTCCTAAAAAACACCATCAAAAATGGCAACATCGCAAAGAAAGCAAGCAAGAAAATAAATAAATAAATAAATAAATAAATCCTCCTTTTTATTTTCTCCCTCCTCCATCTTTGTATTTTTTTCAGCATGAGTGAGTTTGAAGAATTGCAGCGTGAACGTGACCTCATCTAAAAGACGAAGCATCTCCGGATTCCGCGAGATGCAACTTCCGTAAAGGATTAAACTCCATCCGAAACCGTGATGGGATTTCTCTTTATGTGCTCATTTCGAGGAAGAGCTAACGCAAAACGACAAACGCTATATGTACAAACAACGAACAAATTAATTTCAAAATGATTAGTTTCCTGTTTTTTCTTTTCTTTTTAATTAACTTTACAGCAAAGCACACATGGAGGACACTCCAATGGATTAACACTCTGTGTGTTGTGCAGTTATAGGAAAATAATCAGTAAAGTAGTTACAGTTACTCATTTATTTTTTCCCCCTATATCATCCCATCACATCCTGAAGTGGTTTGTTCTCCTGACACCATGGCATTTTCCCAGTGAAATGATCCACCGTACTTTTTATCCGTTTGTGTCACACGACGGGATTTTTGTACCAGATGTTCAGTTTACAGAAAGCATGCAAACGGCATTGAAAAACATGCAATATTTTGCACCTTTTTTGCTCCAGTAACCATCAACGAATAATCACCTCAATTGCGCTGCCTACAGGTATTCACTTTAAACTAGGCATATCAGCCATGCTGTGAAAATTGTCCATGCAGATGCTCATCTAAGTTCCCAAATTTGTCATTGCTTAACTCTTGAATATTTTCTGTCATGAATAAAATCATTAAAAAGCTTATAATCTCTGCTTTCCAAAGAAAATTATCTGGTTAAGATCTGTTCAGTACTTTGAGAGTAACGGCAGGTTGAAGTCGGTACAAAACAGTAAAAACTCTACTCGCGGGACGTCAGGAAACTGCCGGTGATTTTCTTTTTGAGTCACGGGAAAACGGTCAAGCTCTCTCTCTCTCTCTCTCTCTCTCTCTCCTGATCGGTTTCCCACTGGATTACTCATAAATATCAATCAGATCACTTTTATAGGGATGTTCTCTTGCTCTCACTGTTTCTGATGAAGGATTCAGCAAAATTTCCCGTCTGCTAGTTTTGATGTTCTGATTCACAGGAGACTTTGAAGTGAGTTTTCGTAGCTTTACCTACTTATTTTTTCAAATCAAACTGATTCCTGTAAAAAAATAACTATTTTAGAATATAACTGGAGTTGTTTTGATAAAAAAATATTGAGATCTTAGTGGTCGGAATGAGATAAAAAAAAAAGAAGTCAGAAACACGAGTGTCGATTTCAGTTCAGTTAACGTGAATTGTTTATTGGATGTGGATCAGACAGTTTTTTCGAGGTTCGCCTTGAAAGCTGTGAATATTAATCGAAATAATTTATATTCTTTCATATAAACACTAGTAGACCATACTTTTGATAAATACAAAGGCCAACAGAGCACAAAGAAGGGATTAGAAATCTTTTATTATTGAGTGTACCGATTTAATGTTTTTACCCAGTTAGCATAATTAATATAAATTAAATATTAATTTGCATAGGAGTTTTTTACTAATTTTTCAAACTTTGTTTTTAGTATACAACCATCTATGTGCTGCCAATTTCCATGTAAATATCTTGAAAAATAGAAAAGTTATTTAGAAAGAAACTTTAGATCTCATTGGTTAATGAGGCCCATTTTGGACCATGGCTGTTTTGTAAAAATTAAGCCGTTTCTTCAATCTTTGATTTGCAACATCTCAAGAACGGATAAACATATTTTAATTCTGTAAAATGTCTGTTGTTCTGCATTCAATTTTGAAGTCAATGAGCGCAGTTCCAAGCAATTTGGATTGACTTTTCACCCGATATGCCTATTAAGAAAGAAGACAAAACAGGCGCGATGGTGTCTTTGACAAACACGGCCGAGCAGATGTGCTGTAATTTTTTTACACATGATGTGATGCGTCCTTATGACAGAATTGTGCTGTGTCTGGATCTGCTGTAATTAAAAAATTAAGAAAAGAAATAACATGAGCCAATTCGTTATTTATTGCTCTTTGTTCAGTTTAGCTGTCTTGCTAACATTGTCACGCTACAGGTTGGCTGCATGTTCGAGGTCATCCAGAGCAGCATTAAAAGCTCGCCTGTCCCAAGGACGCTCTGAGTGACCTACAATCAATCTTACAGAAAGAGTGTAACCGTATTGAGGTGTGTGCTTTGAAACAACGCTGCCGTGTCTTTCATGCCCTTCAGTTCCTGCTGGTCTATTCATTCCAATTTCAAGTTCAGTTGTCCTCTCTCTCTCTCTCCCTCTCCTGTGCTCCTTTTCTGAGGAGGACAAATCCATCGATTCAGACGTCTATCAATTTAGAATCACGAACTGAGAGTCAGAAACACGACAACAAAATGAATCTTTTTTTTTCCCTTTAAAACAGACAGAGCAGAGACGATCAGACAATCTGTCAGGAATGTTGGTCGGACTCAGGGATGAGTACTACATGGCGGTATTGATTTTTTTTTCCGCAGACATGCCTGTCACAAACCCGAATCGAGAATGTCTTCCGTCCAGGTAAATAAATAGTGTTATGCTTCACTTTGGATGAAAAACATTCCTCATGTTCCTCTTGTGAAAACAACAGCTTTTCTTCTACTTTCTGCCAAATACTGAGGTGTTTTTGAGCAACTCTGAGGGAAAGGCGTCTTCCGATCATTGTCCGAAACGCTTCGGAAAGGCTTCTGGTTGACGTGATCCAGTGCTCTGACAATTTAAACACACAGCAGAGCCCTTTTTCCACTCACTCACACGAGGATGGTGGCCACTTCACTGAGCAGATGTTAATCCCAGGAGCCAAATGTCAGAGGGAGCAGCAGTGGCTTGTAGCCTCTGTAGACTCACAGTTCATATCCATGCTCTGGAGCAGGAGAACATGGTTCTACAGCTTGATCCTTCACACTGACACACTGTTCATTTGGCCGAGTTTAACTGTCCTGTTGAAAAGCAAATTACAAATCCAGCTGCAGTGGCTTTTCCTACCCTCCCCCTATTTTTTGGCTTTGTTCCGTGAACAGAATTTGTTTGCGGTGTCATTATTGAGGGTTTTGAATCAGGGAAATGATTTATAGCCAACAGCATAATTACCAGGTGGGTTATAGGATAAATTTCAGCAAAGCCAGACAACCTTCAATTTTAGGTTTATAAGGCATTATGAGAAATTTCACACCACCTGTCTGGCACTCGGAGTAATCCGAGCCACAATCCGAGTGCCCGGAACGTTTCGTCTTCGGGGAGCTCCGACCGATAGATTCGTTTCAACAAATACAAAATACATAAAACTAATTATACGGTGTGTATTTACAGTGCTGCCGTCTTAACTCTTAACTTCGCTCGTCACAAACACAGACACCAGAACAACAGAACAGAACAGGACACAAAAACATCCTCAAAAAAAAATACAATCTTAAATAATTTTGAAAAACTATGACAGTGATAAAACAAGAATTATTTTTCGAAAAGGGACAATGTTATTGCACTCACTCATTAGATAAGCCTAAATAAACAACAAACGGCTTTTGTTTGACATCCTACATTACAGACACGTAGCTCTTCAAATACATACACAAGAATAAGATCCAGTCCATACTGACGCTAACCAGGAGGTAAAAATAAACAAAGAAAGTTAAAAGAAAAAAAAAATTAAAAGAGAAAGAACAAGAAAGAAAGTATATTAAGAGAAAGAAGGAATGCTCAGAAAAAGAATATTAAGAAAGTATATTGAGAGAGAAAAGAATATTATGAAAGCGAGAAAGAAAGTATATTGAGAGAGAAAGAATGTTAAGAAAGAATATTAAACAAGAAAGAACAAAAGAATATTAAGAAAGCAAGAAAATTAAGAAAGTATATTAAGAGAAAGAAAGAATATTGAGAGACAAAAAAATTAAGAATATTAAATGAGAAAGAATACTGAGAGAAAGAAAATTAAGAAAGAGAAAGTACATTAAGTGAAATAATGAAAGAATCTTAAATGAGAAAGAACAAGAGAGAAAGAACGAGAGAAAGAAAGAAAATATTAAGAAAGAGAGAAAGAAAGTATATTGAGAGAGAGAGAGAAAGCTGCCACCTGGACAGATATGAAGCCGCTCTCAGTATCAGTGAACTCGCCGTGTTACCTAAACCCACACACTCGGCCCTGAATAATATTAAACCGTGCTTTTCTGTTCAGATCAAAATTATTATTATTTTTTTTTTAAATCTCATAACTTTTTTCCCTCCAACATGAAAAAGGACAAATTTACTTTAGCTCACCTGCTACAAACCCTTTTCATTTACTACACAGGTTGAGTTTGGTCACACTGATCCGAGAATAAAACAAAATATGGTGAAATATTACAAAAAAAAAAAAACCTAAAGACGACAATTCAGTGAATTTGCTCAATGCTACATTTCCTTTCGGTCTAATCTGCTCTTGCACCTGATCTCTCCCTCTCACACACACACACCTGCCCCAGGCACACAGGGGCTTTTATGGTCTTTATGTCACCCAAAACTAGATTTTCTATCTCAGCTGCTGATGACACATGAATGAGCTCCACGGCTTCAAAGAACACCAGAGTAAATCTGTTATTATTATTATTATTATTATTATTAGTCATAATCACGATCATATTAATTAACTGAAACACTGTTCACTTTCGAGCTGTATCCTGTATATAAGGCATGACTTGGTTCCAGTCAGTTAAGTTCCTCTGAGTGTGTGTGTGTGTGTGTGTGTGTATATCATGTAGAGCTTTGTGAAGGCTGTTAAGGCGTTTTCTCGTTTTCTGTCCATCAGCTTCACATTCCTGTCCACTCCGGGCTGCTTCACTGACTCTCCGTCCGTGTTCGACTGCTAAACCTGGCTACTTTCATTCTGTCCATCTTTTTGAAGAAAGTGTATTTACAAGTGTCTGCTCTAAGAAAAACAAGGATTCACTGTTTTTATTTATATGACAGTCCGAGTCAAATATTAACATGCCAATGAAACTGTAGTAAACACACACACACACACACACACACACACACATACATACCATTATCCTTCTGTAATATTTATTACGGATTGCAGCCCGCTCTGGTATAGACGCCGGATTCTGGTTAAACTTGTGAACTGACAGAACAGAAACGGTGTAGAGTCAGTCAGGTGAAGCTCACCTGCCAAATCCACTCCATTTCAATCATCAATTCTGACACATATTTTAAAAACAAACACTTTCTGGATCGCAATGAGACATTTTAAATAACAGCTTCATATTTACAGTACTGTGCAAAAGTCTTTATTACATGTAAAGAAACGCTGAAGAGAAAAAATGGCTGAAAAAAATACTATAATGAAATGTTTCAACATCAGTAAGTCATAATAAATGAATAAACACAGTCAATATTTGGTGTGAGACGACGCTTTGCTTAAAAAAAAAAATCCGTCTCGGGTCCAGTGAGTTCAGTTTTATGCAGAAATGAGCTGTAGGTTTTACTGAACATCTTACAGAACCAGCCTTTAATCTGGAAAGTGCTCTCTTAGGGAATGTGCTGGGGGGAAAAACAAACAAAATAAAAACCGTTTGGCACTCCAAAATGTTTTTTGTAATGCTGTGACTCGATAATGTACAAGTCATAAAATAGAAATCAATAAAGTTTGGATGGGAAAAAAAAAAGAGTACCAAGACTTCTGCACAGTACAAAAGAGATTCTGTAAAGCCTTTAGAAATAATTTAATTATTTTTCTACATTAAAATGAATGCTATAAAGAATGGTAAACAGTAATCAGTGGGCTCAAACAAAGTCAGTATTTGTTGTGGTGATATTTTGCTTTTGGTCGTCTATAATTTGTGCACTTTTAGAAGGAAATGAGCTGTACTTTCTTTTTTTTTTCAAAGCAGCCACTGATCTTCTGGAGACTTTCTCACTTTCTGACATTTATTTTTCAGCAGCTTTCATGATGTTTTTGTCTGAATAAAAAGCTCTCTCTCTCTCTCCTGCTTTCTTTCCTGACTATCAATTTTCTTCTGTGAAAATAATAATAATAATAATAATAATAATAATAATAATGAAACCTATAGTGTTTTTGTATTGACTTGACAAAAAATATAGGATAAAGTTTATATTAAAAAAGCCCCCCCTCCCCCGCCAAGTTTGAATCTCTCCAACAGAACTCACTCCAACGAGTGTTCTTCTTCCCCGTCTCTCCTCTTTCTGTGTCTTAATTAAGGAAACGTAATTAAAACTTCGCAGTCCTGAGTCAGCAGCTGGTCCACAGAAGATTGAGTGATCTCCCATGGCTCTTATAGATATCTCCAGCTGCAATTAAACAAACTTCAGAGGTGCTGCTAAAGGTTGGCGCACACGTGTGATCGATACAGATTTAATCCCCGGCATCACTCATGAAACACCAATGTGACTGTGGGCTTCGCAGCGAGGGATAAAACCACAAGCTCTCGCTGTTTTCATAGAGACATACACAGCTACTGACAGGGTCGCTAAAGGGCATCGACGCTGACACACACAGAGCCACGGCCCGGGGATCTGACGGGCCAACTTTCATGCAAAACTTTTCAGCTGGAGTGGAATGGAATGGAATGTGAAGCTCCATATAGCACTTAAAAAAATAAAATATAAGTAACTTACTGAAAATGTAAAAATAATAATAATAAAAAAAATAATCACGGCTAGGTTCTGGCCCAATCTGATAATCACATCATCAGATTTTATTTGGCTACTCAGAAACAAGGTACGGCACCACACTCGTCGGAGCAGGCAGGGGTTCGGTGCCTTGCTCAAGGGTACTTCAGCAAGTCCTGCTGGGCCAGGGAATCAAACTAGCAGCCTTTTGGTCTCAAAGCTGCTTCTCTAACCATTAGTTATGGTTATTTATGGTTATATTAGTATGGCTTTCCCATACTACAACGACAGAGTCCATTTGCGCATAAAAGAAGCTGCACATTTAATAAAACAACATACCAGGACAGACTGGTGCAGCGTGACCTGTGACATTTACATCCCTTCAGAAAGTGCAATAAATGAAACAAAACAGAAAAAAACAAACAAAAACACCAAATAAATAAATAAATGTTTTCAGGATGTACTGTACTGTTCCTTGTGTCCTTCCTTCATCTAGTGATTTAAAAAAAAAAAACTCACTATTTATTTTTATTATTTGCACTGGTCGTTTTTACTGCTGTACGTTCTCTGCAAAATGTGCAAAACATTTCAGAATTAAATAAAAAGTCACTAGGCTTATTTAATCGAGTAATAAACACGTTATAGTTTACTTCACGGAAATTAGATACGAAGGTTTAAGTCTTTCACAGTTGAAGGCAGGTCGTCAAAGAAAAAAAAAACGTAAATAAGAATTTTACATTCAAAAAACAAAATTAATCACAAGAACAATAATATTTTTCACTTTTCTACTCCAACCCAAAGCAACATACAGTTCACACACGAAGATGAAACGTGCGAGAGGGTTTCGACTCGGGAAAGACCTCATGCCGTTGTCAAACAGTTATTTCTGGAAATTGGAGAAAATTCAAACGACACTGGATACTGATGTGTAGAAAACATCAGAGCTGATCAGAATTTCTTCTTTTGTCATCATGTATGATGATTTGACACAAGAGGCTTTATTTTGGAGTGTGATGCACTGCTCGCGATGTCAAACCATGAGGGTAAGTTTGAGTTGAACAGACGCATATCTGTGTGTTATATTATTACACTATATAACATTACAAACCAAAGTCATCTGTGTGGATTTCTCTAGTGCTGAATAAACAGGTTATTGAGTGTGTGCTTCATGTGGAACAGTTTATCAGAAACGTACAGCATCTCTCAGGACTGTATCGCGTAACTATGATGAAAACTGTACATGGACATGGAGCAGACGACATTTACACCAGTAACGTGTCTCCATTATTCATTCCACCTCCGAGCGTGCATGTGTGAACAGGAGCAGCGCTGCACAGACCCCACACACACACACACACAGACACACACACACACAACAGTGTCCTTCCTCCACGTGCTTCCTGTGCAGTCCAACCCAAACGAGTGTGTGTGAACGATACACACTAATAAAGGAGGATTTTCTGACGCTGAAGATTGCATGAGGCGCGGCGATATAATAAAGAGCCGCAGAAGTGTGTGACGGATCTTATTAAATTCTTCGGGTTTCTTGGTAAATGAGGGAAAAGGTGTAATAAAGAAAACAAATGATGCGTATTGATAATCAATCCAGATGAGAGCACCGCGTTCGCAATCCATCAAGGAGACGGCGTGCCGCACAAAATGCCCTCGTGAGCTCGGCAGCTGCTCTCTGCTGTGTCAAATCACGCGATTTATGTACACAAACAGGCCCGGGCTGAAGTTCCTTTCATTTTCCCAAAATAAAAGTCATTTAATGCTGATAAATATATTCAATAAAAACAAATTACCTGCGCCAGGCGTTTGCCTGTGTCTCCCTGCCCCCATTTATCCTTAATTATAATCTCTCTCCGTGTGTGTGTGTGTGTGTGTGTGTGTATATATACCTCCAGATCTTCCACGTCTTCCTTCTCTCGCTCTCTCTCTCTCTAACTGCTTCATCACCTTATCGATCTCCTAATTGTGTTGTTTGGCACCTGTTCCTGGGCCTACCGGTGCATATTTTAGCTCGTATAAAGATCGTACACGGTGATAAAATCCCCCAAACGTACATCAGGCGCCGAATGTGAACACCAGAGCCGAGCTGGTGATCTCCCATTAGCGGAAACTAACGCAGTTACGATTGCCAAGCGCTCCGATTTCAATAAAGCCCGTCTTGAATGAACTCCATTTTAAAACACCTTCAAGAGTGCTACAGAGTTCCTCGGGCTGCCACATGAGCCCGAGATCCGAGATGGTTCTTTTAGGAATACTGACGCAAGATGGAGTCGTAAAGACACATGATGGAGAAAATGAACTAAATAAATAAATATATCATTATGCAGGCCTGTAAATGTGCTCAGAATGGATATTTGGGAGGATTTGTTTATTTATTTTTTCCATCTGTTCAGGTGAAAATGTCTCCTGCTGATTAGAAACAATGTTCTGGAGGGATCCGGGATGGATGCACTGATGCAGATTTTTTTTACTCTTTTTTTTTTCTACAAATGTGAAAAAGTTTTTGCGAGAAACAAAAAGGAACAAGGAACGATGTGCGGCTGAGTTGTCGAGTCAGTTTATACAGTACCACGATACACTTCAGTACGACGTTAACGCACAGCTGATATTATAAACGGCTTAAAGGTGTTAAAATCAATCAGGTGTGCGTAAACATCTTAAAGGTGTTAAAGGTGTGCGTAAAATTCCCCACAGGAGCAGAAAACAGACTAACAGATCCGGAAAATTCCGTCACCCAAGTGTCAGTATGAAGGAGTTCTTCCATTTCAGAAGTTTTACATGAAATAAAACACACACAATGAAACAAACTTCTAAATCCTCCAAAGATTATTTTTTCCCTGTGTGTGTCAACTATAAAATGAAAAAAAAAAGCAAATTTTCAGGTAAATCAACATCTACATACAGTAGGAATGTTCTAGAAATAATCCCTGACACTCACCTGGTAAAGGCAGGCCTAGAACTTCAACCATCTCCAACACCTTCAGAGTTCAGATTAGAGCAGTTTGGTCAAATCTCTCTCTCTCTCTCTCTCTCTCTCACACACACACACACACACACACACACCTGTCTAACTGACTAAAAGACCACCTGTGTTTTGAAAGCCCACTCAGTCAGTAATTACCTCAGACCTCAGCATGTCTAAAATCACCTCAGGTTAGCAAACCACCACAGAACACGACGCCGTTTAATTAGCAGCCTATGCTAATGTTTTTAAAGTGTTTATACGACAAAAATGTGATGATATATCCCAGGTATCGTTGTTAAAACTCGTTTTTAAATCCCCCCTCAGTAGTTTAGTAGTTAGCAATGGAGCTCAACAGGTTCAGGCGCCTCAGGAGGACTCCTGTAGCACACACAGACCCCGTTATTTTACCAGTGTTCTTGTTATTTGTGTGTTTGTTTGTTTTTATTTTAGTCTCTGAGGAGTACTGAGTGCACGGTTTAATGAAGACAGAAAAAAAACCCGGCTCTTAAGTGTTTAACTGTTAAATACAGACAAAAATGAACAGCAAACCCGAGTCCATATGACAGGTGATATATTTGTTTTACCTTTCTGAAGAGTCGCTGTTGTTGGTGTTGATGATTGGGGACACAAACAAACCCGCCTCAGTGCAGGAGACTCTCTGCTGCTGCTGCTGCTGCTCTCTGACGCCCGACGGACGACGCGCGCGCTCGACCGACCGTTAGAGAGAAATAAATAAATAAATAGACAGATAGAGAGATTTGAAAAATGAGGAGCCGCGCGCGAGAGAGAGCGAAGGGGGGGGAGGGGGGGAATACAAAAAAAACGCACGAGGCGCTGTTGCTGCTGATGCTGATGATGCTGCTGCTGCTGCTGCCCGAGCTCGCGCGCGCGCGCGCCTTCACTACACTCACTGCGCCTCGAGACGGAACGAGCGTGTGACCGGAGATTTCGCGACGCGCGTGCCGGGAATTTGCGCGCTTAACTGGTCCAAATAAATAAACAAATAAATCGGAATATGGAAGGGGAAAAAGTACTGCTTGTCGCGCGCGCGGATTGCTCACTTCATCCCCCGCGCTCGAGCCGCCAAAGAAACACGTGTAGCCTTAAAAAAAAAAAAAAAGAAGAAGAAAGCAACACAATGACCACCGGAGAACAGAAACGAGATCACCAGTGCGCGCGCATAAGCACACGCGTGTATACACACACACATATATATATATATATATAGTACATACATATACACGCGCGCGCGCTCGGATGAAAGAGCTGCACGGAAACAGCGGGCTCTGTGGCGCGCGCGCATCTGTGTTTTTAACCCGTGCACATCAGACACGCTCGTGTCCGGAGATTATTTATTTCATTATGGCGCAACTATGGCAACGTGCAGAGAAAACCCGTGCACTTTCCCCCCGTGCCCGCCCGTCACGCGATTCTAAGTTTACTCTCACAGTTATGAATTAACACGAGGTATTAATATCCACTGCGGTTACTCAGACAAACACCTGAGGTATTAATGATTAGTCAATACCTACATATAAATAAACACCTGAAGTGTTGGGTTTACTCTCACAGTGATGAGCTAACACCTAAGGTATTAATGATTACTCAATACCTACATATAAATGAACACCTAGTGTTGGGTTTACTCTCACAGTGATGAATTAACACCTGAGGTATTAATGATTACTTAATACATACATATCAATAAACACCTGGAGTGCTGGGTTTACTCTCAGTGTTAACACTTTAGGAATTAATGGTTTACCAATAAACTAATAAATAAACACCTGGAGTGTTGGGTTTACTCTCACAGTGATGAATTAACACCTGAGGTATTAATGATTACTCAATACCTACATATAAATAAACACCTAGTGTTGGGTTTACTCTCACAGCGATGAGTTAACACATGAGGTATTAATGATTACTCAAGACCTACATATAAATAAACACCTAGTGTTGGGTTTGCTCTCAGAGTGATGAGTTAACACCTGAAGTATGAATGTCCACTGCAGTTACTCAAACAAACACCTAAGGTATTAATAATTACTCAATACCTAAATATAAATAAACACATAGTGTTGGGTTTACTCTCACAGTGATCAGTTAACACCTGAGGTATTAATGAGTATTCAATACCTACATATAAATAAGCAAAGTGTTGGGTTTACTCTCAGTGTTAACACTTTAGGAATTAATGGTTTACTCAAAACCAATAAATAAACACCTGGAGTGTTGTGTTTACTCTCACAGTGATGAGTTAACACCTGAGGTATTAATTTCCACCGCAGTTACTCAGACAAACACCTGAGGTATCAATGGTTTATCAATACCTACATATAAATAAACACCTGGAGTGTTGCGTTTACTCTCACAGTGTTAACACTTTAGGAATTAATGGTTTACCAATAAATAAATAATGGTTTACCAATAAACCAATAAATAGACACCTAGTGTTGGGTTTACTCTCACAGTGATGAATTAACACCTGAAGTATGAATGTCCACTGCAGTTACTCAGACAAGCACCTGAGGTATTAATGATTACTCAATACCTACATATAAATAAACACCTGAAGTGTTGGGTTTACTCTCACAGTGATGAATTAACACCTGAGGTATGAATGTCCACTGCAGTTACTCGAACAAACACCTGATTTATTAATGATTACTCAATACCTATATACAACCCCGATTCCAAAACAGTTGGGACAAAGTACTAATTGTAAATAAAACTGGAATGCAATGGTGTGGAAGTTTCAAAATTCCATATTTTATTCAGAATAGAACATAGATGACATATCAAATGCTTAAACTGAGAAAATGTATCATTTAAAGAGAAAAATTAGGTGATTTTAAATTTCATGACAACAACACATCTCAAAAA
>JAPEIY010000026.1:64949362-64960085 GCA_026122135.1 Cathorops aguadulce | reverse complement strand
CACACCTACGGTCAATTTAGAGTCACCAGTTAACCTAACCTGCATGTCTTTGGACTGTGAGGGAAACCGGAGCACCCTGAGGAAACCCACGCGGAAACGAGGAGAACATGCAAACTCCACACAGAAAGGCCCTTGCCGGGCACGGGGCTCGAACCCGGACCTTCTTGCTGTGAGGTGACAGCGCTAACCACTACACCACCATGCCACCCAGACATGAAATTATTTTTGATTAATAAAAATCAAGAAAAAACCCTGAATTCGAAGGTGTATCCAAACTTTCAACTTTTTTGATAAAGACAGATCATGTTATTGCAGTTAAATGCACCTTGATGCTGTCAACATGAAACAAACAAGCAATAAATAAAGAATGTTTGTTTCCAACTGCTTTGGTCTGACATCATCGTTGGTATTTGGATGTTATTCCATTAACCCCACTGAGTTTATGCAACTTGAGCAGTGTGAATTGTTATGAAAATGTGAAATTGCAAGTGTGAGATGATGTTGACTTCAGTTCAGTAATGTTATACCTTAATTCCAACATAATCAGTCATTTTTTTTTATATTTCAGGTTGTTTATTGACTGTCATACAACATTTGTGACTTTAAACCAGCCTGTGTCAGCCAGCCCACTACGTCCTTGTGAGAATCAATGTTATTTTCTAATAATTAAATCGTAAAGTTTTCTGTTTTTATTTAAAGTATTATGTCAGTCGGCCATATGGACTTTGTATAGCGTGATTGGACATTGCTGGAATTAATGTAGTTTCACTAATGTTATTACTAAAGACCTGTTTACAGTCAATAGCACTGAGCAAGCATTCATTCATATCACAGATTTCTGGCAGAATGTGCGGTAATGAGGGTAAATGACTCTGAAAGCTGAGAGGATGTTTTCTGTGCAGTTGCTTTAGCGGTGATTGGTATTAACATGAAACAAGTCTAAAATCAAGCAAGGTATTCAAAGTGAAATGCAAAACTAAACATGCCTTATTGCTGCATTTGCTTTGCTTTTTCATTATTCTTTCTAAGCATTCGCCTTTATACAGTTTAGTGCAAGAATTTACATGTAAAATCAAGATGATTTTTAATTTGTATGGTTTAAATTATGCTTTATTGTTACAAGTAAGAAAAAAAATACATAAAAAAGTTTACGCCATGACATTCACAGTGAAATAATGAAAATTACATTTCTGAATATTTGTTTATTCCACATGTAGATATCTTTCCAACATGTTGCTCTTATTTGTCTTTTTTCTTTGATCATGTCTTTGTGCTTACGTCTATGTTTCTTCCATTTTGATGAATTGATCATTTTCAGCTCTGTTTTAGGTATTGATGATTTTTTTCCCCCTTTAGCCTCTTGACTCTTTACTTGAGTTTTAACATTGCTTGAACATTTAATGCCTTAAATAAGCCTTGACTCAGTAAAATGTGTTGATTGCTTTAAGTCATTATACATCTTAATGAGGCACATTCAAATAAATAATTTCGATCGTGTCATTTGGGATGCAAACTTTTGCAACTAATAAAGATAACTGCTCACTTAATTGCTGTAATTTTATTGAAAAACATAAATAAATAAACGTTGTTTCACTCAGATCATATTTAAAATGCATCAAGGGTTTACATTTTTCATATTTAATGACGCAAGGATCACTGGAGGAGTAGTACCTTTTTGGTTGGCCTACAACATGTCAGTCCTGCGCACCTTGGCACGTGCACCTGAAGGCGCACCTCGGGCTGTACGTGCGCCAAGTGGGCTATAGCGTGTGTGCCATGAACAAGGCACACCTGTTTTCAATCAGTGAACTATGTTGGCTATTTAAGGACTGCACCGAGGATAATGCTACGCGGAGTATTATGCCACGTCTCATGTGCATACCGAGCCTTGTTTCCCGTTCCTGTTGATTTCCTGATTTCTCAACTCCTGTTCTCGTTCCTCGTTCTTGTCCACATTTTTCCTCTGATATCCTGTTCATGCCTTGATCGACCTCTTGCCTGTTATCCTGTTTATGACCTTGCCTGCTGATTCGGACTGTTTGCCATTCTGTGTTTCATGCACTTTATGTTTAAATCGCACTGTATGATATTGGACACTTCTCCACTTACATCCACCTCTCTTGTGAACTCTGACAGAATACTTCGCCATGCAATGAATGTAGCAGATACTTTTCAATACATGATTCCATGCCGTTTCCAGGTTTCCCTGTTCCTGCCGCTAACCGCATATTTCTCCCGACGTAAAAATGCTCACCCTCCTACGCCCTACGAAGGAGATTATCACCTGGCTAAATTCCGCAACCAGTGGGAGGTTCTTTACGAAGACTTCCTAGAGCCCAAGCCACCCAAACCCATCTGGGTTAGCCTCATCATCACGTTCACTGCTGGACGAGCACGCAGATGGGTGGACTATCTAATTCGGGTGGAACACCCATGCCTTGGTCACTCTCAGACTTTCTTTGCCATGCTCGAGTTCATATGATTCACTAGTTGAGGAGGAAGCCCTTGAAAATCTTTGGTGAGGGGCAATCAGGCCAGTGGTTGATGCATAGGAGGAGGTCATTGCTATACAGTGCCTCTTAAGGACAACCACTCCTGAGGCCAACTCAGCAAGGGACACCGTTGCCTCAGAGCTCCCCCCAGTGGCTGGTATAGAGACAGCAGAGGAAGCTGTCTCATTTGAGCTGGTTCCTCAGCCAGAGCCTGCAGCTGTTCCTGTTTCAGTGCCAGCACCTATTCCTATTTCTGTGCCAGCACCTGTTCCTGTTTCCATGCCAGCAACAGTGCCTGCTCCCGAGCCAGAGGCAGAGCCATAGTCAGTGCCAGCACCTGCTCCCAAGCCAGAGGTGGAGCCAGAGTCAGCACCTGCTCCTGAGCCAGAGCCAGAGTTGTTGCCAGCACCTACTCCCGAGCCAGAGGCAGAGCCAGAGGCAGAGCCAGAGTCAGCACAACTGCCTGCACCTGAGCCAGAGGCAGAGCCAGAGTCAGCACCAGTGTCTGCTCCCATGCCAGAGCCAGTGTCCACTCCTGTGCCAGAGCCAGCGTCCGTGCCTGTGCCAGAGCCCGCTTCAGAGCCTGCACCACAGCCAGCATCAGAGCCCGCTCCAGAGCCTGTGCTGCAGCCAGTGCTGGAGCCCACTCCTGTGCCAGTGCCTGCTCCAGATCCAGTGCCTGCTCCAGCTCCAGTTCCTGCTCCAGAGCCATCTATGGACCCAGTTTCTGCTCCAGAGCCCTCTATGAAGCCTGAGCCCAGTCCAGAGCCCTCTATGAAGCCTGAGCCCAATCCAGAGCCCTCTACAATGCCTGAGCCCAGTCCAGAGCCCTCTACAAAGCCTTAGCCATCTCCAAAGGCTGAGCCAGAGCCATCTCCAGAGCCAGAGCCCAAGCCATTTCCAGAGCCCAAGCCAGAGCCCAAGTCCTCACCATCCACAGAGCCTGAGTCCAGCCCAGAGTCCATGTCATCTTCAGAGCCTGAGTACAGTCCAGAGTCAAGTCCCAAGGTCAAGCCTACTCCCAGCCAAGAACCCAAGTCGTGTCCAGCACCTGAGCCTGAACCCCCACTGGGGCCAAGTATTATGGATTTTTGCTCCCGGAGGGAGCTCTTTGGGAGGGGGTTCTGTCAGTCCTGCATGCCTTGGTATGTGCACCTGAAGGTGTGTCTTGGCTGTGTGTGCACCGAGTGGGCTACAGTGCATGCACCATGAACAAGGTGCATCTGTTTTCAATCAGTGAACTATGTTGGGCTATTTAAGGACTGTGCCAAAAATAATGCTACGTGAAGTATTATGCTGCATCTAGTGTGCATACCAAGCCTTGTTTCCTGTTCCTGTTGATTTCCTGTTTCTTGACTCATGTTCTCGTTCCTAGTTCTTGTCCTCATTTTGCCATTGTCTTGCTGCATGACCCACCTTTTTTGAGATTCAGTTCATGGACAAATTTCCTGACATTTTCATTTAGAATTTGCTGGTATAATTCAGAATTCATTGTTCCATCAATGATGGCAAGCCATCCTGCCCCAAATGCAGCAAAACAGGCCCAAACCATGATACTACCACCACCATGTTTCACAGATGGGATAAGGTTCTAATGCTGGAATGCAGTGTTTTCCTTTCTCCAAACATAACGCTTCTTATTTACACCAAGTTTTATTTTGGTCTCATCCATCCACAATTTTTCCAATCATCTTCTGGTTTGTCCACATGACCTTTAGCAAACTGTATTCGGGCAGCAATGTTCTTTTTGGAGAGCAGTAGCTTTCCCCTTGTAGCCCTGCCATGCACACCGGTGATGTTCAGCGTTCTCCTGATGGTGGACTCGTGAACATTAACATCAGCCAATGCGCGTGAGAGAGAGAGAGAGAAGCCTTTAGCTGCTTAGATGTTACCTTGGGTTCCTCTGAGACCTCACAAACTATTACACACCTTACTCTTTGTGTGATCTTTGTTGGTTGAACACTCCTAGGGTTTTTGGGGGGGTAATAGTGATCTTAACCTTCCTTAATCTGTCTGATTATAGATTGATGGAGTCCAAACTCTTTAGAGATTGTTTTGTGATCTTTTCCCAGAAGATGAGCTTCAACAACTCTTTTTCTGAGGTCCTCGGGAATCTCCACAAACATGCGTTGTGAAGATCAGACTTGTGCCATCTGTTAATTAAATAAAACTGAGCAAACACTTTCACCTTTAAATTAATGCTAATCCTGGAGGTTCACATACTTTTGCCACTCACTGACGAGTAATATTGGAGCATCGCCCTCAATAAATAACCAACCAAGTATAATATTTGTGTCTCATTTGTTTAATCAGGTTGTCTTTATCTACTTTTAGGACTTGTGTGAAAATCCGATGTTTCAGCTCATATTTATGCAGAAACATCAAAAATTCTAAAGGGTTCGCAAACTTTCAAGCACCACTGCGTATTCAGCCATGTTTGAGTTTTGTCTGATGTGTTTGTCTTTCCTGGTTTTGGTTTTCCAGTTTTCCGATGACGGATTATCCTGTGGTTTAACACTGCTGTTCTGACCCTAACTATGGATTATGATTCATGTTTTGCCCAAAATAAAGCACGATGCATTTACACACTCGCCCTGCCGCCACTGACGGCATGGAGATTCCCCCTCATTTCCTCCTCCCATGCAGCTTCACTTACGCCAACATGTTGCTTTATTTTTTGTTCTTGTCTTAAAAAAAAAAAGGGATTTAATTGAACTCTGTATTTCAGGCTCCGTTCTGGATTGAATCCCATATGAAAGAAAAACAGTCAGAATGCAGATACCATCTAAAGTCCTTGATATAGAAACCGCTGTGGGTGATGAGGGCGATCTCTCTCAAATCCACACGCTGACGCTTTAAACACGACGAACCGGAGAAATATGAAGATCTACAGCAGAGACTTAAACTACAATTTTTGCTCAAAACTGCCTGTTCATCCATTACATCATGGGCAGTTTCACACGGAACAATAACTGAAAAAATGGGGCAGCATTATTTATTTATTTATGGCTACTCAAGAAAATAAAGCATGACAATCTTATAACTACTACATCACCCAACATTAAGGCGACTCTTCGGCCTGAACGTCACCACAATAGAATATTTATAAGAAATTGCGTCAGCACACAGTACACCGAGATCACAGGAACATTTCTATACGTTTTTCATGTTGTTTTACTCACATTTACAAACTCACAACTGATTCAATGTGAATTTTTCCCAATAAATTTCTATTTCATAAATAATTTAAGACAGTTTTTTCCCCTTCCCCCCCCACCTTCTTTCTTTATGAACTTAAACACAGCTAAATTATGAAGCTGGTGACGGAGAAGCGGCTCACATTCTGGATTTAACCCAAAACGTTGGCAAGAGAGAGTGAGTGGATAAGAAAGAAAAAGAAAGAAAGAAAGAAAAAGAAAGAGGAAAACAAAAGAACGAAAAAGAAAGAGGAAAACAAAAGAACGAAAAAGAAAGAGGAAAACAAAAGAACAAGAAGGAAAAAGAACAAAAAAGAGAGGAAAACAAAAGAACAAGAAGGAAAAAGAACGAAAAAGAAAGAGGAAAACAAAACAAGAAGGAAAAAGAACAAGAAGAGGAAAAAAGGAAAAACAAGAAAAACAGGAAGAACGAACAAGAAAGTAAAAGAACGAACAAGAAAGAGGAAAACAAAAGAACAAGAAGGAGAAAGAACAAGAGGAAAAAAGGAAAAACAAGAAAAACAGGAAGAAAGGAAGAACGAACAAGAAAGAAAGGAAGAACGAACAAGAAAAGAAAGAAAGAGAACAAGAGGAAAAAAGAAGAAAAAAAGGAAAGAAAGGAAGAAAAAGAAAGGAGAAAAAGAACAAGAAAAAAAGAACAAACGAAAAAAGATAAAAGAAGAAAGAAAAAGACTTCTTTCACAGATTTTCTTAACGTCTCAAAACTAATCCCGACTCCCCTGAACAGGTCAGGGTTGATGGACTTGTGTCGTCCCTCAGTCCTGTGGCGTCCCCCCCTTCTCTCTCTCTCCACGCGTTACTCCACTGAGCACCAACAGTCACCATCACTCAGCTCCTCCTCCTCCTCCTCCTCAGGGGAGTCGGGAACAGGACGAGCACGGAATCCTGGGTGACGGAGGAACGGGAGGACGAGCGCTCACAAAACATCGTCCGAAACACCACTCGGTAACGCGACACGGCAGCTCGAGTCCGGTCCAAACGGATCTGCTGGGAGGGAAAGTTGGACGTGGACGTGAGCAGATCGCGAGTGATGGCTGGGACGTTTGTTTAATAATGTCTCATGCCAACGTTAATGATGTCCAGATGATCCCACAGTCCAGTATAAACTCAGCAAAACCAAACATGTCACAGAAGCTGAAGGGTCACGCTGGAGAAAACGCAGCTCTGTGTGCGAGAGAGAGAGAGAGACGCAAATGAAACATCATCCTGCCTTCTCGACCACACGCCCTCACCATCCGGAAGTGATGTAATGAACCAAGAGCTTAAAAATGAATAAACCAATGTCATTAGATTCTCACTTATTTCGTGTGAATGGTTGCATCTTAACTCAGGAAGCTTTGTGGTTGAACACACACACACACACACACACACACACACACACACAGAGAAAGAATCAGGAAGCATGACAATGTGCAGCAAGTCATTGATGGTCATCTGTTTTTCAGTTAAGACACTGAGTGAAACACGATCAAGGACAAAAAATAGATGCATATACAGTCAGCTTCAGAATTATTGGCACCCTCGGTAGATCAAAGTCGTCTCTACAACACTGGATGTTCTTTGTACTAAAACCAAAAGGCAAACGGCTTTCAAATAATCTTTTGGACCAATCATACATCCGGACGCTTGGCCTCAACAGAAACATGCTGGGAAAAAAAAAAAAAAAAGTATATTTATATTAAATTTTTAGAATGCAGTATATTGAGAGTTCAATCCAAAACTGGGGGATATGACGATATAATATCGATATCATGATCCACTGCATCACGATACACTTGTCACAGGTATCGTAATCTTTTTCTAATACCCATTTTAAAAATAAACTACTCCATAAACTCTGACTGGAAAGGCAGTTGTATCCTTTACCTTAATTTTGTCCATCACAGAATTTCCGTCAGATGATCCAGGTATTAAAACCAGGCACAAAATATCATTAATTAGCTTCAGCAAACACTAAACACATGTTGACAGAACACAAGCTACGAGCTTTCTTCCAGATGAAGCTTTTCGAGATCCTGCAGAATTATTTTTCCCCCCAACTTGTTGACCTCCACAGGTTCTCGTCAGGAGAACAGCGACTGAAGCTCATGTTTGAGAACACATTAAGTGCAGTGGATGTGTGTTTGCAACGGTTCGTTCATAACGTCCTGGCAAAGCTCCTGCAATCTTCTTGTTGAGGCCATGTACCCTAAGAGAATTCCCAGAACCTCTGGGAAAGGGGGACCCAAACAGATGTACCACCATATCTCCTCACGTACCCCTTTTTCGATCAACAGGGAACGGGTTCTGTTCTGATTCAAACCATTCGGAGCATTTCAACCAAAAACGAGATTGTTGATGACAGTGTAGCTCACTCCGGCTAAAACCGGGCCACCTTGCGCAATAAACGTTGCAAGCTATATACACTACATACAAGCTATGTATAGAAGCGATATCCACCCTAGGAATACCGACCTATTTGCCAGAAAGAATCCAAAATGACGAGGAACTGACCAAGAAAGTGATTTTTGTTGAACTGCTCATTAAGGATTAATTAGTCCATAACTTCATTAATAATTGTAATGAAGCAAATCTGGGTAGAAGTTCTATGCATCCTATCTTCATACCAGAAATAAACAAAATCAGTGAAGAATTGAAGGAGAAGCGATTTGTGTGGAAACTGCTCATTAAGGCTTAATTACACCATATCTTCATTATTAATTGCAATTATAGAAATTTGGGTAGAAGCTATATGCACCCCAGGCAGACCCACCTTCCTGCCAAAAAGAATACAAATCGGTGAAGAATTGAGAGAGAAGAAGCGATTTTTGTGAAATGATGCCATGGACGACGTCAGACAGATGACGGACAATGGCATAAACTCATCGCCTGTCACCCAGATGAGCTAACAGTAAAGCTGAATAATGGCTATTAACTCTTCATGGATGAATTCTTTCACAGCTATCATGGTAAGGTAATGTTAAAAAATGTTAGCATGAATGAGTATAGAGATAATTGTGTATGTATTGTTTCATATTGACAACATTTATCTTCGTTCATTTCCAATAATCGATTTACAAAATGATACAAGTGTTTTGTGACTGCTGTTGATATAAAGGAGGAAGTGCTAAGTGTGAAAACTCAATGTGTTTTTGATTTGGTCAAATCCAAGAATTGTAAAAAATGTCCATGCCAGTGTCCATGGAGTGGGCCAAAACACAAGCAAAGAGTAACAAACTAGAATGGTTAATAATCACAATCAAAGCTAGGCAAAGGTTAAAACAGGAAATACAACATGCAGGATAGGGACTAGAAAACAAGTCAAAGTCCTTCATACGCCAGAATCTGGTCTTCCCAGGCAGTCTCCTGTCCCAGTACTAACCAACTCTTTTAAGGTGTATGGGTGCGGTGCCAACCTCCATTTTGATAGCCCTCAGCCTCTTGCCTATACAGCTAGGGTTACAGTGAGGGGGGGCAGTCCTCTGGTAACCATGAGAGTTTGACTTCCCCACTCACATCTGTATTGCAGCATGCCTTGCCAGACAGCAGTAGGTACCATTTTTATGATGTTCTTTGGTATGACCCAACCACAAGTAGAACACACGATATCCCAGTCAAAAGGTAGACATGATAGCCACTAGGCCAACTCGCGGTACACTAGAAAACAAGGCTTGGAGTTAATGATACTTTGCAATGAGACAATGAAACAGCAGGTTATATGTAATTAAACCAATTGAGGATTAAACACGGAACAGGTGAACATAATAGGATAACAAGTAATGGCAGAACATGGGAGAAGTCAAAATAAACAACAGTACATGGTAATGTAAAAAAAAACACATGATGTGAAAGTATCAGTGATTATTACCTCCACCAGCTGTGTTGGAGAAGGTTATGTTATTGCCTCCATTTGCATGTTTGCTTGTTTGTTTGCTTGTCCATTCCCAACATAACTCAAAAAAAGTAGTGAATGGATTTGGATGAAATTTGGAGAAAAGGTGCATCTTGGGCCGAGGAACAATTGGTTAAATTTTGATCAAAATCCACATATAGATAGATCCAGGATCGAGATATGTATACAGATCCAGAATTTTTTTGTCTCTTCCCAACATAACTCAAAAAGTAGTCATTAGATTTGGATGAAATTTGGTGGACAGCTTTAGTATTATTCTTAGTTCAAGTAACCTGATTTTGATGTTAATAATGTGTGGCCTGGTGGAGGTATGCACTCTACTGAGTTCACTTCCAGTTGTCTTAGTGTGCTGACCAGGGATTTGTGACAGTAGGTAGGTGAAATATTATTATTGATAGTTCACTTTTTTTTTTTGCTAACATTAGCTAGCCATATTTCAAAACAGTTGAGGAATGAGATAACAATGATGATTACATACAAAAATACTTAATCTAATTATGACAAAATTAATCCCTTTTGCTCTCCCGATTGCATGAACTCATCATTTATTCTGTTCTTCCTCAACAGCTGTGAAAGCTGAGGTAAGGCTGGCGAAAGTTGAAGAGGAATAATGCAAAGTCCAGCTGACTGGAGGAAGTAAATATGGAACAAACTGTGAAAACCTAACATACACTTTCTTTATCGTTCATAGAAACTGTGAAATAATTCCACGTTTTTCAATGTTCCAAAGTGCTCAAGTATGCTAAGTGGCATGCTTAATCATGTTCTAGTTACCATTACAAATTTAAATTGTTTGTTTTGTGTTATAATTATCATATCTTTCTTTCTTTTTTTTGGTCAGAAATTTTGGCTTTGTTTCACTTTCACCAAAGTAATTGTCAAGCCAAGCCAAGCTTTTATTTGTCACACATACACTCAAGCACAGACTTGGGCCCCATCCACACAAGTACGCGGCCTCACCCAATACGCTGTCATTTTGAAAAAAATCTCCGTAAACACAGCGTCATTTTGATTCACTGGAAACGACCCAAAACGCTGTAGTACATATGCCAGGCCTGTATGTGGCGCTGTGACGACGCCACACCAATACACTAAAACCGGAAGAGAAGCCATGGAGCATG
>JAPEIY010000026.1:60092635-60104767 GCA_026122135.1 Cathorops aguadulce | reverse complement strand
GGGAGAACATGCAAACTCCACACAGAAAGGTCCTCGCCGGCCACGGGGCTCGAACCCAGGACCTTCTTGCTGTGAGGTGACAGCGCTAACCATTACACCATTTTCTAATAAAGTATATTATTGTCCCTTTAAGGGTACACTGGTTTGTCCTGTCTCTGGGGCACTACCCTGTAAGGTACTTATTATTTGTAGCCTTTAGGAACATATATGTACCTTTTTGGCCCTACAGTACTTTCTATATGATTTGATATGTAGTATCATTTGATATTTTTCACTCTTTTTTTTCCCTCTGTATGTCCATTTACCATTGAGAGATGTATAAACTCTCCCTCCCTCTTCCTTCCTTCTTACTGGAGTGTCAGTCAGACCGGCGGCGTCTCTTTCATCTCTATCTTCACAAGCAGCGCGGGAGCTGGAAGCTGAAGGGGGAGGAGAGTCCGAGTCGTTGCTACGTTACAAGCACGCACGCGCACACACACACACACGTGTGAGCGCGCGCGCTCTCCAGAGCTGTGCATATCGCGCGCCCAGGACCCGCTGCTCCACTTCGGAAGTGTGCTGTGTGCAGTGCGCGCGTGCAGCGCTTCGGCAAGTTTGTTTAGCGATTTTTGTTGTTTACCGAAAGTGTCGTGTGTTTTTTTTTTTTAGGGGGGAATATAAATTAAAACCGCACCGTCGTGGATATTTTTTTTGAAAGTTTGTGTTGTTAAGAAATAGAGAAGAACGTAATAATAATAATATTATTATTATTAATAATTATAACAACGCGAATATCTTGTCGCTGTGGAGACGGGAGTGTTTGGGTTAGCTAGCTGTGGCTAACAAACAAACTTTTTAAGTGTGGTGGGGTTTTTTCTCTCAAGAGGACGATTTCATTTCAGAAAAGGAAATATATCAACTACGGAGTCGCTTCTTTGTCAAAGAAGAGTGAAGAGAACAAGTTTTCCGTTTGGTTTGTTTCGTTCATAAAGACATTTTTTTTTTGCCACAAGTTTTTAAAAGTTCTGTTTGGATTTCACCGGCTGTCAGTTTAGCCTGAATAGCGGTGCACAAGAGACTCATTCAGGGTGGAGAGACAGACAGAGAGAGAGAGAGAGAGGGGACTTTGTTCTGAAAAGGATTTGAGGTCCTGCTTCAGAAAGTTCTCAGGAGAGAGAGAGGTGTGTGCAGTGCAGTGCAGTGCAGTGAAAACATGCCGCAGCTGGCGGGTGGCGGAGGCGGCGGTGGAGACCCGGAGCTCTGCGCCACCGATGAAATGATCCCGTTCAAGGACGAAGGAGACCCGCAGAAAGAGCAGAACTTCGCCGAGATCACCAACTCCGAGGAGGAGGGAGACCTGGCTGAGCTCAAGTCCTCTCTGGTCAACGAGAGTGAAACGAGTCCCAACAGCAACAGCCACGACGTGAGTCCTCAGATTTTGGGCTACAAACGGATCAGAACCGACTCCTCAGACCTTTAATCAGGCTTCAAATAGATCTAACAGAGTCACTGCTTTCTTAAATATAAATATATGTTTAAAAAAAGTAGTGTTCATTCTATCATCAGCTATTTAGTAACAAATCCTTATCAGAGAAACACGTGTCTAGAGAAACATCTATCTATCTATCTATCTATCTATCTATCTATCTATCTATCTATCTATCTATCTATCTAACATGATGTTTTTATATAAAAAAAACATATCAAATATATGGACACACAGATAGATAGATAGATAGATAGATAGATAGATAGATAGATAGATAGATCCATCTATATGTGTGTGTCCATATATTTGATGTTTTTTATATTTAAAAAAATCATGTTTTTTTGATGATAGATATACATCATGAAAAAAAATTCTCTCTCTTATTTGTATTTTTTTTGTTGTTGTTGTTCGAAAGAGAAATGTTTCCCCCCACTTTTTGTTTCACCAGGTGTCGATTTGAATGAGCTGAGACTCGAGCAAAATGTCAACACGTTCAGCTTTGAGATAATCATATAATTTTATAACAACAAAACAGGACCCCTTTTTGTTTGTTTTTTTTGTTTTTTGTATTTTTTTCCCCTCCTCCTCCTCCTGTTTTCCAATAGAATGAATGAAAATGCATACATGCATAAAAATAATAATGAATATGATTGCTGATAAGTATTGTAAAAAAAATTCTAGTTTTAACAGTATTGTTTTAAATCCAGCATGCTGTTTCTTTGACGCGCACATTTCTGCGAATGTTGTTCGCAGAGATCATTATTTTCTCCTCTCTGTTCCGTTTCTGTTTTTTAATTTCTATTTTTTTCTCCCCTGTCTTTTGTCTCTCATTACCCATCAAAATGAAACTTGTTTTTAAAGAACAGACATTTTGTTTGCACCTCCTATACTTGTCTGTCTTTTTTTAGGGGGGGGGGGGGAGTCAAATGTTCTTGAATCTTTCTCAAGGATATGTAGATGCAAATGATCTGGCTTTGTTGCATCCTGTTTTAGTCCTTCTGCCTTTCCTGAAGAAAAAGGGATTTTTATAAATAAATAAATAAATAAAACGAATCATTATAATTTCCGAATACAGCCTAAAAAAGTCTGCAGAATTATTTCTGCAATCACGGATCTGTGATGCTTCGTTTTATCACAGACTATAAACCGTTTTAAACAATGTGGCTGGAGCACGCCATTTTTGCAGGATGTGCTTTATTAGCCGATGTTAATAAAAAGCTTCCCTCCTGACATGTGTAGTATTGCGGGTGAGGAAGTGTCCTGAGGAAGAATCAAACACTGGGTGAAAAGTCAATTAGAAATTTATTGTAGCTCTTTGACTTGAAGCTCCAATCCCTCCTTTATTTCTGCTTCCAGGGTTGCAGAAAGTGTGCGCACAGATTGATTTTATTTTCATAGGTTTATCTTCTCATAACAAATATATAGGACAGATCTGGATTGTTTATTGCCGAAAGGTAATTAGTGTATGTTAAATATTCGTCACGATTATCTCCTCAAAGAAACCTGTTGAAAAAGAATAATTGGTAAAACCTACAGGAGATGCTTTTTGTGGTTATATGTGCAGCATAAATATGATAAATTTTCTACTCTTTCTTTTATTTTTCCTAACAGGCAGCTAGACAGTCCCAAATAACCCCAGACTCCTATCATGAAAAACACAGAGAGCATCCGGATGATGGTAAGTAATGCCTGGTATTTTTTTTTTTTTTAAACCAATTTTTCCACATGACACAACTTGTACATTTAGAAAATTTGATTTAAGCAAAGGCAAGAAAAGGTTCCTTGTATTTAATATAAACTGTTTATACAATTTTATCTTTTTTTATATTTTAAGTATGTGGTGTCTAGGCTTGCTCATCTGCTTCAATTTTGTGTAACGAAAAATTATATATTTACTGAAAAATAATGAGAAATTGCTGTCCATCAGTCTAACATTTGCTAACACCATGTGAAACCTCTTGCATTTATTTTTTTTATGATCTATTTTCACTCCGTTTTTGCTTTGACAAGCTGTTCAATAAGACAAGCAGCAGATTTAGTGCTGACGGCGCTCGGCACGTGCCAGTGTGGTGGTCTAGTGGACTCCCACTGACACGCTGGCCTCCACACACACTCCAGCACTACCATCGGGACGTGTTGCTACGGAGTTCATTTGATCTACACTGATTGCTCGTCAATCTAACGCCCAAGTGTCGGACTTCACAATGGTGGGGCTTGTAGCCCTTTTTGTTCTCGGGTTGTTGTGAATAGTCGCAACCCCCCAACTCTTTTTAAACCGAGAGCATGCACACCACCACCACCCCTGAATCGGTCTCGCTCACACACCCCACCTTTTCTACACAGGAGGCTGTCTTTCTGTCTGTTCTTCCTTTAGAAACAACCCCCTGTTCCAAACACTTTCTATCTCTTTATTTCTTTCACACTGACACAAATACATGAGCACTTTTGAGGACCTCCGTAAACAGTCGGGGGGTGTCATCTGTGTTTGCATACTTCTCGGACATGTCTGGGTGTGTGAGATAGTGTGTGTTAATTGTTCCTAATTGGCACAGAGGGACTCTATTGTCCTTTAAAAAAAACCAGGGCTGTGCTCTGGAGCAGATGAAGGGAAAGACATTTAATAAAATTTTAAGAGGCGTTTTATAGACTCGTTGCATTTAAGAAGGTTGAAAGAACAATAAATTAAATAACTGGAGGGGAATTGTCCTGTTTTAGATCTAATTCTAAATTTACTTCTGTTAGTGTTCTTGCAAGCAGTGATGGTGACTGTTTTATTCGTTTTTCTTTGTTTTATCACGGCAGCATTCATGAGACTGTCATATGCACAATTTAATTAATTTGAACCAAGTTGTTTAATCAATTCATCTTGCAGTATAATCATTTCCTGAGTAGTGAACATTGAAATATATATAATATTTTTTTATTCCGTTTTGCTTGCTTGAGTAATACAATATTCATGCAAAAATATTTTATAACACATTAGCAAAGACCATGCTTTATTGCCATATTATGAATATCTTCACGAATCATGAAAGGTTTCCTTTTTTTAATCTCTTATTATGGATTTTAATGTATATTAGAGATCCA
The DNA here is from genome assembly GCA_026122135.1 of Cathorops aguadulce. Lineage (NCBI taxonomy): Eukaryota > Metazoa > Chordata > Actinopteri > Siluriformes > Ariidae > Cathorops > Cathorops aguadulce. Next base: position 60,100,212 of record JAPEIY010000026.1, on the reverse strand, counting down.
TTTATCACTGTTTTTTATTTTTTTTAAATGCATTGAAACCACTTTGTCTACTGGATTTTTCTTTCCTTGCTGAAGGCCTCCTATTTGAATAAGCAAAATAACCACCTGGTCATATTTCTAGGAAAGCTCCAGGATCTGTACAGTAAAGGTCATGCCTACTCTGGTTACCCAAGTTACATCATGATGACCAACATGAACAACGAACCCTACATGAACAACGGCTCACTCTCGCCTCCCATGCCCAGAACGGTGGGTTTTCTTTTTTTCCCCCCTCCCTTCCTCTGTAGCACAAATCAGAACTAGTTCCTAGTAGTGTCTCTGAAATTTATAATTTTGAGCATTTATATATATATTTTTTTAATTTGGTGTCTGTATTGTGATGGGATTAATGCTGAGTTGGATGAATTGGACAATTTGCGTCATGTTGTGACCGAGGACCTGGCAACCATCTGATGATGATTTTATCAGAGAAATACTCCTCGTGCCACTCTGATTTCTAGCGTGCAGGATAAAACTCTCTGTGATGTTGTCTTGAGATTTGTATACAATTAATGTATCCAGTTTACAGTCATGTGAAAAGTAATGTAGCTTGATGCGATACATAATCTGTATATAAAATCGTCTGTGCTCTTTGTTCTTTTGGTGCTACTCGCTCTCCGTCTGCTCAGTCTCGTTGCAAATCTTCAATGCCTTCAAAAAAGATGCAGGACATGCAAGCAGCTGTCCACTCTAATCCTGTTTGGAAGTTTTTGTATGAAGAACAGTCTGGCAGTGGCCCCGTGCTGAGGACAGGCACCCTCCGCAGGCTAACGTACAAGCTCATCTCTGGTATTATTCACACAGCTCCAGCTGCGTGTGCTGATACTGAGCGAATGCATAGACACTGTTGGGTGTTGAGGGGTGAAGTCAGTGTAGGAGTTCAGCTGTGATGAAATGTTTTGCTTGAGATGGCATCCGTACATCACAAGGTGTGTGGTGGGGTGTTTGTTTTTTATCTTTAAAAAAAAAAAGTGATGTCTGAAGCACTAAAGGCTGTATCTCATGTTACTTGGTTAGTGTTGTACTATATGTGCGATGTCTGTCTACTTCTCTATTTATTTCTTAGTCCCACCAGTAAAACCAGTTCATATGCAGTACCGCTATTGAATTATTATTACTTTTTTTTTCTTTTTTCTTCACCCCCCCCTTCTGAACTACTAGCCAACATGTCAGACACACACATCTTTGCATCCCAGAAGCTAAGCAACACAAATGACCATGTGCATTTTCCTCCTTCTTTCACGTTCTCTTTCGGCTCAAATACTTCGACACAGTATCTCGAGCCTGGGATCAGTTTTCTCAAAGATCAAAGGCGCGAGTCACCCCCTCCTCCCCTCTTCTTTCATTCCTTGAAGTTTGGATAGATTTCCATTGGCCATGACATTCCAGCGCCTGAGACAAACCCAGTCAAGGGTCGGCGGCTTTTCCGCCGCTCAGCAGATTTGCTCCGCTGCTACCTGACTGTGGGAAGGTACGAGGCTGCGAGTTTACTGAGGAAGAAAGCAGTGGTGAGATTTAAACGCTTCCTCAGGCTGACTTCGCTGACCCATGCTGCTATTATCTTACCAGTGGCTGTGACCCATGGAGTCTGCGCGTGTTGCTCTGACGTAGAGCTTCTCCGATATTCCTGAATTCTGGAAATGATATCCGAGCTCGACCTACAGGTCATTTAATGAACTTTTCCAATTGCTGTGTATATTAGAATTTATGCTATAATCTTGGGCATTTTTTTAAACCCTTTTTTGTCACTTAATTACCGTTCCTTGTCCTTTTAAATGGGAAAAGTTCATCAAGTATGATCTCCAGAAAGCAAAGGATGAGGAGAAAGCGGAAAAATGTGTAAGAGAGAAGGGTGGTGAGAGGTTGGGTTTTGTTTGGCAGCATGCTGAGTTCCTGTTCCTTTCGTGGCATGTTTGGGAGCGATCAGCAGGAGGTCGCATGAGGTTTTACTGTTCCGTTTTGGGTTATTTAAAGTGACTGCATGTGCAACGGTTCATGTTTCTTCATCAGCCACTCGCCAAAAGGCGGCAGTGGAAGAATACGAAGGAAGGAGAAAGCAATCTGGTGTTTCATTTCATCATTTTCATGCCTTGGAGGGCCTGTTCAGAGAAGAGCTTGCACGTCTGTAATCCATCAATTAGCTAACACCTTACTATGGGAGCGCTGCCAAACATTGTGTCTCAGTTTTAATGGTGACAGATTTGTGTTAAGACTTGCAACATTTTGAAACCTGTGGCTGTTAATAGGAGCTAAAGGGAATTGGAAATTTGATCAATACAAAAGGGGACGTGGGGGAGTTATTAAATCTTATGTGTTATCTACCACATAAGATTGGTAGAAAGATGTATGTGGATGAACGTGTGGACGAACGTGTACAGAAGTGCTTTGGACTTTACAGCAAATGTATTAAAGCGTATACTTATTTCAGTATGAATTGGCGGATCATCCAAAATGACGCACTATGGTTGGGTTTTCTCTACCGATTTCCTGACAACCCAGGCTTGAATTCTTTAAGCTTTCTTCTAATTGCTAATTTGCTCTTCGAATGCAAAATTGTGTCGGATGTAGGATGTTAGTACAGCGGTCAAGCCCCCCCCCTCCCCTCCCCGTTAGGACTGGAAGCTGGCGATAGATCACGCATGCTCACACACTTTCTCCTTTGATGTGGGACATGACGGATTTCTTTCTCAGGGTGGATGTGCCATGGAATGACGGCCTCCCCTAACCCTGGCTTACCTAACGAGATTTAACACTGTCGTTAACCGTGCTTCCTTTCTTCACAGGCTCTGCGGTGTCAATGTCAGCAAACCACACTCCCCAGCAAGCCATGCTTCCTGAGTATGGGTTGGTCTCACTAATGCCTTTTCATTCCAGTTGCCAACCTTCAAGGACTGGCCTTGAGACTTGAAGTTGACGGTGGCCTAGTGGATTTATTAAAAAAAAAATCATAAAAATAAATCATCTAGGGTTAATAGGAATAAAATACATGAATGAATGGCAATTACTACTGTAAATACAAAAAAACAGCTCTCATACCCATACTGGAGCACCAGATTGAAAGCTATGTACGGAATCAATTTAAATGGAGTAGGCAACCTGATTTATCGCAGTTTTTTGGGGGGTAGCTGGCATATTGTGCTATTCAACAGCTGATTTGTTTTAATGCTTCAGCAGATGGCATGGTTGTCTAACTGATCTAATTCTCTTTAACATCACCCAGTTATTATTGCGTATAATCTTTCTTCACTTGAAACTAACCTTTTCCATGGCACGACTTTGCTTTCTGTACCCTAGCAGATGGTCTGCCATGAAAAACAATGTGCCTTTATATTACTTAATGTGACGTAAGAAAGAAAACACTTCAGAACTCGCTGTTTCCAGACGATGTTAAATTTTATTTTCCATGCGCGATAGTCGTCTTCAACAAGTTTTAATTTGCTCTCGAATGACGTCCTGCTTTTGAACCAACCTTAAATGTTGTAAAACACGCAAAAGACAAATTAGTTCATGTTATCTCTTTTATTATAGCAGCTTATAAACAATCTCTCTCTCTCGCTCTCTTTCTCTCTCATATATGAAGACTTGCTCACGGAAGGAGCTTGTTACAAAGCACACTTGAGACTTCTTCCAAACAAACTGTGGTATAAAAAATCATCATATTCGTACATGACGTGCACACAGACTGTAAACATACTGAAGCATTTTATAGCACCGAGGTGCTCATTTCAATTCTGTCTTACTTTACAGTAGCAATAAAGCTTCCACACATGCAGTGAGTCAGTGAGGAGGGTCACAGAGACGGCCATGTCATCTGCAGAGCAGGTCTGAACACACAGACCTCACAGTGTGTGTGTGTGTGGCAACCCGCAGGCCTTTGAAGTGCTGATGCACATTCAGGCTTCATAAACAAAGCCATCGATACTCCGTCTCCATCCAGCACTAAACACTGCTCTATTGAATCCATGTGGCCGAGGGCTTTATTTCTGAGAATGGTGGGTGAGGAAAGTGTCTTTCTCACTCATTTGTATTTTATTTTATTTTTTTAATTGAAGCTGTTTGAAATGGTTCTGTTAAAGCCATTTACCTGCATGTCAGAGTTATAATTTGTACGTCTGGCAGTGAAAATATTTTCCGGAACTTGCAGCGAAGTCCTAATGCATTTAACCGCACCTGAATTTTCCTTATATCTGTGATGTAGTGGTGTGATACTGGACCGGTATCAGATTTGCTATATCTGATGTATTTTACAGTGGGGAAAGCATGAGATATGACCTGATATGACACTTTTTTTTTTTGCATTTAAAATGATAGGCTCCAGCTTGCCTGCGACCCTGTAGAACAGGATAAAGCGGCTAGAGATAATGAGATGAGAATTAGTGTGAAATGTTTTGGTCAGGGTGGGATCGGTAGATCATTGAGCTTAATGTTGGAATGAATTCGGTCCGTTTTTTGTCAGGATATTCTTTTTATTGTGGCATCGTGATTTTCAGCAGGGCTGACCAATATGATGTCCATCCGCTGCAAAAAACCTGAGTTTGAGGAGAAAATTACTTAATACTATTGAACAGATGGACAGATATTTTTTCCTTGACAAGACATCTTGGAATAAGTTGGTTGCAATCTAGAAGTAATCTCAGAATTGGTGTCTCATATTCTTCTAATAGGAAATGCTAGATTGGTTCAACTATTTAAGATATTTTCACTTGCTAAGATGTTTTTTTTTTGCAGCGTGAGTCTGTGATGATAAATTTGCGTTATCGGCTCTTTTTTTTTTTTAAACCATTTGTATTTGTACAGCTCTTAATAATTATTATTACATGTATTCTTGTTAAATTAATGTGGTACTGCTTCTGTAAAAGTGTTTTCTGGCACTTTGTTAGCAAGCGTAAATATTTGATGCATGCGGTGTATCATTTAACTTAGCATTTGACTCAAATTAATTTGGGTGGGAGATCCAAACTTTGGAGTCAACATGGACTTGGCGGTAACTAGCATGCTTGCAGACTACGGTTTATCACACTCTCTTCTCACCTCCGAAGGTCTCCACATTTTTCGCTTCTGAGGACTTTGAGTTGGAGTCTGAAAGTCATACAGTTGCGCTGTTTCGTTCCATGGCTTCTTATCGTAGCTACGTGTGACCTCGGGTAAACGCCTGGTGAGGTGTCTGCTCAGCCCTGCACTCTTTCCAGTCATTTGTCAGGCAAGCTCGAGTGTTTGTGAAACATGTATTCTTTTGTCTGTTTTTCATTCTGACGGCTGTTTCCTCAGATGATTGAAAATTCTCTTCTGTTCATGCTGAACATTTGTCTAGCACAAAGTGGCATCCAGTTTGACGTTAATCCTGTGTTCTGGGCAATCGGTGATTGGTAAATTGGGACAGATTCAGCTTGTTTTGAGTGATTTTTGTATATTGTAGGATGACAGAAATGAGAAATCTTGACATGCGCGATGTCGAATGCAGCAGTGATAAAGGAGACGCTTGAGCTGCGGACTTGCACGTTGACAGATATGGGACCGGGTGTGTTAAATCTCAGTTCTCTTCTGAACTTATTCATACGCTGGAATAAGCAGCCCTGCGTCCCCTCAGCAGCACAGATGATCAATGGCGACTGCAGCACAAAGTTTCAGTTCTTTCTTTTTTTTTTTTTAACTTCTGTCTCTTTTTCAGGAGCTCGTTATTTTTTTCCGCCCGTCTCTGTGGGTGTGTAAGAGTTAAAGAGGCTCGTGTGCTCAGAGGAGCCGACAGCACTGAAGTATTCATGCTCTGTGCTTGAAGAGTTTGATTCGGGCCTCGGCTGAACCGTAGTACAAAGGGACGGCTGCCACCAGGCTTTATTAGCCTGCCGCTTTAATGGATGTATGGATACAGCTGCCTTTTTTTTCCCTTTCTTGCTCTCTCAAACTTTTTTCTTTTTCTGACTCTACCAGCACATACAAGTCTTTCCCCCCACCACCACCCTTTTTCTTTTCTATCCCTCCTTTCCACTCTGTTGCGGTTTGCTATCAGTTCATTTTTGTGTGGTCTCCATCATGAAAAAAAAGAGGGAAAAATGGCCTGTTCTTTGAATGTGAAAAGAGCCTGTCTTTAATTTTTGGGAAACTCATAAAAGTTTGTCGCTCCTTTCATATTGGCCACAGAATTGAAAACAAATGCTCCCCCCCCCCGCCAGTTCCCTTTGAACTGCCCAATTATGGAGTTGTGAAAATAAAAATCACTCTGTCGATCTCTCACACTAGCGCATGCCTCTCACATTTCTCTTTATTCCGCATGGGGGCTTTTTTTTTTTGCCTTTTTTCAATTTTTTTTTTGTCTTTTATATCCCCCCCCAACTGTACTGTCTCACTCTCGTTTTGAAGAAGTAGAGGGGGGGGTCACTGATGTCAAAGTCAAAACCAAGAGCATTAAGAAAACCGGCGGAATGCAATCCAGCTGCAATCCGACATGACTCTGGAAAATGGGGCTGAGGAGCAGAGAGGCTCACTGTATTCCCAGAGTGCTGCACTGCTCACGGCCTTGCCTTTGATCTCTTCAAAGCCTCCTGCCTCCGACTAGATGGAGAGTCTTGGCTGCTGTTCGTGAGCGAAAGAGAGAGAGAGAGTGGAGGGGGGAATTAGAAAAGGGGGAGGGGGAGCAGAGTTGTGTGTGTTGGAAGGAGGATGAAGATGAGGGAAGAGAAAATGAGCGAGAGCAAGGCCATCTTTTTTTCCATTCCAGGATGAAATCCATCAGAGTAATTACGCGTGGCCTCTGATTAGTGTCTTGGCTACCTGAGTGCTCATGTCTCTCGAATCACTGAGGCTGACACTTGCTCTCACTCAGTGCCGCAAGAGGTTCAGGACAGAGGCAGCCTGTCCCGCTGTCATCCAGCAGAACAGAAATCAAGGGCACGGTGGGCTGAATACACATGCAGATGCCCCCATATTTATCTCTGCTGATGGTTTGGAAGTGCAACCGCTGTGGAGCTCATGAGGCTCATCCCACTCCTCCACTGACCCCAATCCAAGGCATATCTGAGTGACTTGAGGTTTCGGTGAAGACGCATGAATGAAACCGCCTTTCACACACATGATTAAGGGTGAATGTGAACAAAAGTGAAAATCCTGTTAGGTTTGATGCAGCATTCAGCAAGAATGAGGCACAGCACAATTCCCAGGAAATCATCTGGAGGATGTGTGAACATAAGCCAATATATTACCAGGAAAAATAATTCTTGATTGATTTATCCTTTGATGCGCTGACCATTTTTAAGACGGCTGACTTGAAATATTAGTGCAATGATGTGACCGAAAAGGGGAAAGCTCTGGATGCATCATGGATGTATTATTATTATTATTATTATTATTATTATTATTGGGCAGCACGGTGGTGTAGTGGTTAGCGCTGCGCCTCACAGCAAGAAGGTCCGGGTTCGAGCCCCATGGCCGGCGAGGGCCTTTCTGTGCAGAGTTTGCATGTTCTCTCCGTGTCCGCGTGGGTTTCCTCTGGGTGCTCCGGTTTCCTCCACAGTCCAAAGACATGCAGGTTAGGTTAACTGGTG
>JAPEIY010000026.1:57660300-57671839 GCA_026122135.1 Cathorops aguadulce | reverse complement strand
TCGCTAATATTTTCAATATATAACTTCAAGTATGGCTCCGTCACGGTATGAATTCAATACGGCGCTTTGAACGCTTGAGTCCCAACATGGCGTTGCTAAGCGGTATCCAGGCACGTGACCTAATCCTGCAAAGGGTCCATTCAGTTACATTTCACCGGGTCTGGGACATGTGACAGAATGTTGTCCCATTCTTACCTGACATACAATTTCAGCTGCTCAGCAGTTAGGGGTCTCCTTTGTCATATTTTGTGCTTCATGCTGCACCAAATGTTATCAAAGGGAGACAGGTCTCGATTGCAGGCAGGCCAGTTTAGCACCTGGACTCTTTTACTATAGAGCAATGCAGTTGTACTATGTGCCAAAAATGGTTTGGCATTGTCTTACTGAAATAAACAAGGCCTTCCCTGAAAAAGACAGCATCTGGATGGCAGCAAGTTGCTCCAAAATCTGTATATCATGAAACATTAATGGGGCCTTCCCAGATGTGCTAGCTACCCATGCCATGCACACTTATGCCCCAATACCATCACAGATGCTGGCTTTTGAACTGTGTACTGATAACATGCGGGATGCTCCCTCTTCTCTTTAGTTTGGAAGATGTGGTGTCCGTTATTTCTAAAAAGAATTTCAAATTTCGATTCATCAGACCACAGGACAATTTTCCACTTCACCTCAATCCATTGTAAATAAGTTCAGGCCTAGAGAAGGCGGCAGCATTTTGGACATTGTTTATATCTGGTTTTAACTTGCATTTGTGGACACAGTGATGAACTGTATTCACAGACAATGGTTTTCAGAAGTGTTCCTGATCCCATACAGTGATGCCGACTACAGAATTATGTCTGTTTTTAACACAGTGTTTCCTGAGGGCCCAAAGATCACAGCCATCCAATATTAGTTTTTCGCTTTGTCCCTTGTGTACAGAGATTTCTCAGAATTCTCTGAATCTTTTAATGATATTATGTACCATAGATGATGTGATCCTCAAATTCTTCACAATTTTACTCTGAGGAACATTATTCTTAAATTGGTGCACTGTTTGCCCACACGGTCTTTCACAGACTGGTGAACCCCTTCCATCATTACTTCTGACAGACTCAGCCTCTCTGGGATGCTCTTTTTATACCCAGTGATGTTACTGACCTGTTGCCAATTAACCTAATTAGTTTTTCAAACATTAGACAACTTTTCCAGGCTGTTGTTGCCCCTGTCCCAACTTTATTGAAACATGTTGCTGGCGTTAAATTCAAAGTGAGCATATATTTTTCCAACAACAATAAATTTTTCCAGTTTCAACATCCAATAATGCTGTTTTTGTACTATTTTCAATGAAATATAGGATTTCCATGGTTTGCAAATCATCACATTCTGTTTTTATTTATATTTTACATAGCGTCCCAACTTTTTGGAATTGGGGTTGTACTATTAACTGTATTGACCTGCAAACTGGTAGAACAGTACAATTACTTAGATTAATTTAACAGGCTAAACAGAATAATGTAGCCTACTTATATAATTTATTACACAGTGTCCTATAAATAATATTCATGTAACCTGTGCTGGTGTTTTAAGACTGTTGTGCTGCTAAACTCAGTGATCACAGTCTGCTGTGTTATTGTCGAGTCCTGATTGGTCCAGAGCAGCATGCACAGTAAACATGCTGGGGTCGATATGCAGCAGGCGTGAAACACGTCTTTTGTAAATGAATCATACTTCAAATTGACAGTAACACAATCCAAACTAGGAGGAAGGAAAGAAAACAAATGACTTGACTGTGGACGACAAATGGAAACCTGCAGGAGAGCACGCCACTATTCACATCAACAGAACAAGGATGTAAAGTGTTCTGTTTTAAATTCCTTGGCATCCATAAACACTCACACAATGGTAAAGAGCCAAGCAGATGTTATACTTCATGGAATTGTTTACTTCTCTACTTCCCTGGAATGACCCTGGGCATTTTCACAATCTTTTTTTTTTGTGTGGCAACATTAAGAGCATTCTCAGTAGCTGTGTTACACCTGGGTGTGGCAGATGTTTTGCTGTTGACCTCATGGACCTACAGAGAATGTTCTCTCTATACAGGACATTTACCTTGAATGTTGCTTGAGAAGACTAAAAAAGATGATCAAGGACAGCAGTCATCCAGGACACCCACTTTTTCAGTTATTCCATCTGGAGCACACAAATAGACAAAAAATTCCCAGTTACTTTCCCCTGAAACAGTCTGAAACAGTCAGTGACAGCATATTCTCCAGCCATCTTTTTGCCCATATATTTTCACTACTTTGCACACTGAACACTACTGTAACTACACCTTCCACCATACTTATGTATATTTGATATACACTTCATCTATTTTTATATATTGCAACTTTTTTTATCCTGTAAACATTTTGTATTTGCACATTTGTATTTTTTATTTGCAGTTTGCTAGATGCTTATGTATGTCCAGTATTTGTTTGTGAAACTACCACAAGAATATCAGTGTGTGCAGTTTACCAAATAAAGACTTTAACTTTTCATTTCTTTACAATTACTCAAATGCACAAACACTTTCTCATTTATATCCCTCCATCTTGGTCACTTTCACCTATGCATTATAAAAAAAAATGATAATGTATTTAAAAAATTTCAGCATAATATTATGTTGATTCGCACGTACAACCCAAGCCACAGCAGAGCAGACAGCATCATCACAGTTCTTCAACAGCTTCTTCCCTGCCACAGTCAGACTGATGGCAAAACAAAATTATTGAATAAGTGTAACAATAACCCATTACTACCTCACTTCACTTGTCATATGCAATATGTGATATATTATTATTGGTAAAATAGGATTATGTATCATATACCCTCTGATAAACATGCAATATTTGAAACTGTGCAATATCCCTACATAACTTTCATCCCCTCCCAAAATGTGCAATATTTCCATATAACTTTCCCCTCTTTTCATAATCCAGGAACAGAACTCAGGACTAGTCTTTTATTTCATTACTGTTATTTAACATTTGCCCTCTCCTTTTGTTTAATACTTGTATTTAAAATTTTGTACATATTACCACCTTTTTGTATAGTGCTTTGTATTTTATATTTATTATTATTGTGTTCTATTTCCTAATGTTGCATTGTATAGTGTTTCTTTATTTTATTTTTAATTTATTATAGTGTTTTTTCCCCTAAACTGTTGACAGAGAGCCCTGCACAAAAATTCCAATGTGTCTGAACTGTTGGTTTATGCATAAATGGCAAATTAAAAAAAAAAAATACCTTGAACTATGAGATGGAAACTTGCTAGTTTTTCTAGTGTTTCTAGTCTTCATTTAAATGGCTAAGCTTAGTAATTAGAATGGAATATTGTACTGCTGTTTTAAAGACATAATACTATTTTAAAGTCAACAGTTTTTAAGTGTAAACTGTTTTAAATGCAAATCAATTTGAAATAATTTCTCAGCAGGTTTAAAAGGAGTGTACCTGATGTGTATGTAAAAAGCTAACCTCAAATCCTCTGAGTTTACCTGACAATTTCGAAAATAATTTTGAATTTATTTTAAAGTGTTCTTTGACTTTTCATTTTTTTCTTAATGCCTTTACAATTACTCAAATACACAAACACTCTCATTTATGTCCCTCAGTCTTGGTCACTTTCAGCTATGCATGATAAAAAAAATGATAATGTATTTAAAAATTTCAGCGTAATATTATTACATTGATTCACTTTTTTCACTTTCAAAATAATAGATATGTTTTATACACTACACAGTCTGATACATGTGGTCTGAGTCTATTTCCACTCATTACAATTGCTAGATTCACCACGCAGTTTCATCGCACCAGGTTCAAGACTAATTATATAGAAGAGATGAATACAATCTAATAACAAATCAATTTTAAAAATCCCTCCGCTTACACCGATACATTGCGACCTATAATGGTGTATCATTATGTGGCCAGACATCAAAAGTACATTTTATTAAAGCTACCCTGTGAGACAAAGATAAAACATTTTACCTGACCCTAGCCTGTAACTGGATAGTGGGTACACACTAAGTTTGTGAACACTTTGTATTATTATGAGTCAGTGAGTGTAACATCTACAAAAAAACACAACCACTACCGCTAGTGATGTGATTGAAGTATCAGTGGCATTCATGTGGCTGAGGGTAACCTGTTTGTACTGTGTCATATCAGCTAAGGTGTGCACTGTGAAGCTGTACACAGTGGCCTGCATAAATAAATATTAACAGATAAGACATTTATAAAATAGAAAAAAGAATTTTATGGATTCAGGACATGGAATTGAAATTGATTTTATTAAGATTAGACACAATGAATGTACATAACGTAGTCTGGGTGAATACATAAAAACATAAAAGCTGTGATCGCCTAAGTATTCATCCTTGTTGCTGTGAAACCCCTAAAATAATTCCAGTGCAACCATTTGCCATCTAGAGTACATGAATTAGTTGAATGGAGCCAACTTTTATGCAATTCATGTCCAATAATCTTGATATAACTACCCCAGTTTATTAGTGGACACTGAAAAACAAGCAACATCATGAAGATCAAAAAGCTATGAAAAAAATTTGGGTCAGGTTCTGGAACGTTTGTAATATGATCAGAATTTCTCACCAAAGTCCAGACAATGCTTGACATGCTCCACAGTACTTTTCCTCCCCATGCTATATGTACATATGTCACTGGAAACAGCTTAAACTGCCATTGAATTTGTAGGCATCTTTAAAATAAACATCCCTTATATTGTTTGTACAACATTAAATTATAGTACATTATGCTACATGACATACAGTATGTAAAGTAATGCTGTAAATCAATGTTGCTTTGAAAATAATATTAAACATTAAAATTAAATTAAACTTTTTTTATATATTAAAAGAAAATACACTATAAAGAGCAGTAAACAACATTAAACTGACACAAGGCCAATATTTGGGACACTTCATGAAGGTTTATGAGAATATTGCTGAGTAAATTTGTCTAATTTAAAACTTTGACTGTTGCTTCTGTTGCTGTAGGAATCAGTTTATTAGTTGATGTTGGACTATTACATAGGTTCCTTTCTTTACTGACATACTAACATTTTTCAAGTTCTGTTTGGAAATGTAAAATGTTTTTACTGACCCAGCATTCTAGTCCTAAAATTCCTAAAATAAACAACTAAGATGAAATTTGTCTAAAATAATTAGGCGAACTAAGACTTTTGCACAGTATTATACATAATCCACCACATAACAATAACCATCAATCCCCCCCCAACCCCCAATCTGTCATTAAATAGTTTTAATATTTGAGTTTCTGTCTCTGGTTTTATCAGCCAATCTGAAACATTTTTAAACAACCATGTTAGAAAATGCATCCCTGACACCACATCCAAATGACAAAGCAAGAAAAGTAACGCATTAAACTTACAGCATGTTGTTCTCTCAGGATGCTCGTCACTGACTGGTGGATAAATTTAAATTTAAACTTTTAATTTTTGACAACATGTGCTGTATTTGATGATTTAACTTATGATTTTACTTTTTTTTTTTTTTTAGATCTGGTGATCTTTAAGATAAAAAAAAATCACTTAATTTTGTTTACACGGTACTGTCTATTAAAACTGTCTATGCTCGATAGTACTTTCCCTGAAAACATATACAAAGAATAGTGAGCTAAAATTGGATTATTGCTGTGCTAAAACAATGTCCCATATAAAGAATATAACATTATAATATACAGTACTTCATGTGATATACATAATTAACCCCCCCCAGATCATCAGTGCTTACAGTAGCATGTTACATCAAATACAATTAGACAGAAAGATCCATACAATTTTAGCACTTAACAGTATTTCTGTTTTTCAGTATTTTTGTTTAGACATTTTTCTTAACTAGATACTTCAAAATCAATTTATTTTATGTTCTCAGCTTTTGTCTTTCTAAAGGAGATTATCATCATACATTTTCCACTATAGTATAATGCACAATTCATGTATTCTTCGAATCTGCACTTGTCGCTTCAATTCTGAATATCGTCGTTGCAACTCTCTTTCACTTGCTTGTGCTTCTTTGAGAGCCTGTGCTTTTGAAAACAAATCATAGCTATAATAACTATAATTGTTTTCCCTCTGCATCTCGTGAATCTTTTGCAGGAATTGAAGTACTTGGGTACGGTCCTGTGACCTGTTGTTAAACACATGGTATCTCTGTTTGCATGCAGCTATTAGGCTCTGAAGGTGATGTCCAGCTTCACGGATGAAGCGTTCTATGGTTTTATTGTCATGCTCAAGGTCATCTCCATGAGTGAAGACCACAATCATATGCTTGCACACGTCATTACCAAAGATTTCTTGAAATTTCTTGACAGTGTTTCTCTCCTCTTCAGTGTGACGCTTCACATCAAGCTGAAGAAGAAATGCATGAGGACCAGGAGCTACCAGCTGTGCACCTCTCACAGACTCTTCTTCAATGTACTCAGCAGGCATTGTTGTGTCGTATAAACCAGGTGTGTCAATGATTGTGATACTTTGTTTGTTGATAATTCTTGTTTCAGATGTGCATTCCTTTGTAACAGATTCGGCTCTTGCTTCAGATTTGAATACTTTCTCACCGAAAATGGTGTTTCCTGTGGCACTTTTGCCAACCCCTGTCTTGCCCAGGAGGACCAAGCGCAGTGGCTCTCTGTCTGTAAAATAATGCAGCAATATTTGAAGATTTAGCTCATATTTTGGACTGTCGATATTCATTTAATAAATTCGATATATGTTTGAATTTCTTGATCATCTACAGTGTTTTAAAACCAAGATTTAAATGAAAAGCTTAAGCTGTTTGCATACTGTGGTTATAGAGATGTTCACGTCCAAACAAGGTTTGGACTTGAACATCTCTATAAATGTCCAAACATTTAAGTTAATGTGATTTAATAAACTACTAGTAGCCTCTGCCAGAATAAGAAAACAAAAACAAACAAAAATAGGCTTATTGTTTTTATTTATCTGCAATAAACAAAGTTAAAATTTAGCCACTAGATTGCAGTAAGCTATGAAAATATGAGCCAATAATCATGCATAGTTTTACATATAATTTTGTAAATAAAAATTAGCCAAAAGGTAATAAATGCAAAGACTAGAAGCTTTTTGATCTGTTTAATGTTTGATAAAAATGAAATACAGCATGCTAATATTAACTTTATATTTTATCGTTTACGATGATGTTAATACAAATTAGCACCCTGCCGTTTCACACTCACCAGAGTCAGCCATGGTTATTGCAGTATTGATGCAGTTGATAGTGTCTTCCTTTCGTGTTAGTTTTTAAAATGAATTTCTCAAATCTTTCATAAGTTTTTTATACTGGTGTGGGCTTTGTAGACCCTCCTTTCTGATGGACACAACCATAAATGGATAACTTGGCTCATGAGGCTGGACTCTTTACAGCCTTAAATAGTTTCAGCCTCAGTCTACCACAAGTCTTTTGTCTGCTTCTCTGTCGACTTCACAAAGGTGAGTTTTATTTTCAGATTATCTCATGTCTTATGAACATACTGTACACATGCTCTGGTTCTATCTATCTATTACAGTTAGTTTCAATATAGAAGAAACAAAAATGCTCAGGATAGGTTACCCAAATAAAATAAATTTTGGTTGAAATTTTCCAGCATTACCCAGACAGTTTTACAGAAAACACTGGAGAAATATTTGGTTGATATTAGCTCTGTTCAGTATATTCCCTTTTGTAAAATCCCTGAAGAAGTGAATTAGATAAATATCGGAATGTGGATGTTCGGATATTTGAAATGTTACATCAGGAAAAAAGACACAAATAAAAAATGTGAAAACAATTCTTCATATTTTTTTCAGGGACTTTTTCTTTCAAATTGTTGTGATTTCATATCACTGTGCTGCAATGTCTGTAAAGGCAAAGAAGATTTTGACTGATAATTCAGTACGGATCGTTTTAATTGGTGCTACTGGCTCTGGTAAGAGCTCTTCTGGAAACACAATATTGGGCAAAAAACTGTTCAAATCAGAAGTATCTGCAAAGTCTGTGACACACGAATGTGGAATTGCTACAGAAATAATCAATAACTGGAAGGTTACAGTCATAGATACTCCAGGCTGGGACTGCACTGAACTCACTGAACGTGAGGTCATGTCCCAAATAAAACAGGGTCTACAATGTCTTGATGGACCTTTCTCCTTTCTCCTGGTCATACGTGTTGGCTCAATGGAATCTGAAGAAGAAATGAGCAACATCTCAGAACTTCAAAAGGTGCTTGGCCGCACCTTTCTGGATCACACCACAATCCTGTTTTCACGCAGTGATGACCTTGAGGGGAAAGATTTTAAGGAGTTTATTAAGGAAGGAGGTAAAGAGTTTCGTAATCTGTTAAAGCAATGTGGTGACAGATACCACTGCTGGAACAATCGAGATAACAGATCTGATGAGGCAGTGGAAGAACTGCTAAAGGATTTAAAAAAGACAGAGATGAAAAATCCAAGTTCCCAAGCAGAAAACCCTTCTGCTTTTTCCTCTTCTGGTGACCAGCAAGAAAATGCAATGGCTAATAGAAAGAGATCTGGAGACGCAATTGACTCAGAAATGGGTATGTCTGAAAATCAACTCAGAGTTTTATTCCTTGGAAGGAACAGAGTGGGAAAGACTTCAAGCATCAAAACCCTTCATGAAAAATGTGTACGACATGAAATTGTCGGAGGTTTAATTTATACATGCCCTATCTCTGGACGGAGTCTGAAGCTGATAGAATCTCCTGGCTTTGATGATAATCTGGAACAAATTCAGAAGGCCATCTCCAAAACTGTGCCTGATTGCTCTCCTGGACCTCATGTCATTATTATAGTGCTCAGCGTGGAGCGCTTCACTCCAGCAATAAGGACAGCCATGAAATATGTACAAGATTGTCTTGGACGAAATGCCAGAAAATACACAATGATTCTCTTCACTGGAGCGGATAATTTGGAAGGACAAACCATTGAATCCTTCATTCAAAGGAATCCACATCTCAGTGAATTAGTGAAAATACATGAGAACAGATTTCATGCACTCAATAACCGAGACACCAGCAATAAGACCCAAGTGGATGAACTGCTGAAGAAGATCAATTCAATGTATGAAGAAAATCATAAAGAATATTATACAGATAATGATCCCAAAAAAGGTATTAATTATTTTAAATATAAAAGTAGAATTATAGTTAAATGTATTTTCATGTTTTACATATGTGTGAGCAGATAACATTCATTCATTTTTTTTTATTTAACAGGAATGACATCTTCAATCAGTAGTTGTCTTAGTCATGCAAAAACAACAATCATAACTCATTTAACAGGAAACAAGACTCATCTGGGATAGTCTGATTAACCTAAGTATGTCTGAACTTTTGCTTATGGTGAATATGATTATAATTATATTCATAATTTATTATTTTTTCTTTACATTAATCTTGATATGAATACTTTTAACACAAACTGATTCTCACTTTCATGCATGCAAGTGGTTTGGCTCCATAATGTATATAATAAGTAAAATATGGCTTGGTGGTGTAGTGCTTTCCACTGTTGCCTCACAGCAAGGAGGTTCCGGGTTCAACCCTGTGTACTGACTAGAGGCCTTTCTGTGGGAGGATTGCATGTTTTCCTCATGCCTGCATACCTCGTCCTCGGAGTTCTCTGGTTTCCTCCCACACTCCAAAGACATTAGATCTTATGACTAAACTCATCATAGGTGTGAGTGTGAATGGCTGTCTGTCTCTCTGCATTAGGCCCGTGATAGAGTTAGGGTGATCTGTCCAGGTGTACCCCACCTCCTGTCCAGTGTCAGATGGGATTGGCTTCACCTCATCCATGACCTGTTATGGATAAGCAGTATAGAAAATAGCTGGATGATGTAAAACCACTATCAGCTCACTCTCTCTTGGTGTGGTTATGTAAAAATGTACTATACATTGCAATTCATGCTTGTTATTTTTCCTTTTTGATTGTAAATCATTGTACATTGCACTTTCTTGTAATACTATCCATTGTACCATGAAATTTTACAGATATCATGACCTTATCATTTGTACTTTACTGGCTTGTTTTGTGATTTGTGTTTGTAGCTCCTCAACAATAAACAAGAATAAAATACAGATAAACTGCTGATTCCCCCCCCCAAAAAAAAAAAAAAAATTTATGTCTACAGCATATAATTTGTAAATGTTACTGGCATTATGTTTTAAAATGGGGTAGGGATATATGATTCAGTGATTCGTCTGAGTATTTTTGTTAATTTATGATGCTTGGGTTTTTGTCATTAATCAGCCATAATAGAAACACTTGGGGAAAAAGTGTTCATTTTTTCCTGCTGAGTCCAATATATAAATACAAGTGTGTTGGAAATGGACAGAGAATATAAACCAGAAAGCAGTTGTGAGTTTAAACAGTTGTCCTTATATTGTTGCATGAGCGCCACCATGTGGATATATATTAAAATCTTTGCTTCTGGAGTTCATCACTAGATGGAGGCCTTGAATTAGGCTCCTGGTGTTGCTGGTTCTCTCCGAGACGTGGCCTTGATTGTTTTACCTGCCCTCAGTATGTCTCACTTTAATATCTGTAAGTGTATCCCCCCCCAAAAAAACCCCAAACAAACAAAACTGCTGACATTTGAAAACATACTGCTAACTGATCCATCAGGAAAAGGTAATTCTCTTCAATCTGCTCAGCATGCAGAAGTCCAAGCTTTACAAAACACATGAGAAAGGGCAGTAAACGAGAAAATTGAGGAATTAGTCTGGATATTTGGGAACAAAATGGATATGTGAATTCCAAATGAAAGACTTTAAAACAAGCTGAAATATGGAAGCTGATCAGTAACTTCGGGTGAAATATTAAAGCTCATAGACAACGGTTTTAATTTTATGCACATTTGAAACTTTATATGTTAAAAAAACCCTGTAATTTTCTTCTGGTCCCAAGAAGTATTGTTAATAAGTAATAATTAAAATAAGTTAGCGCGGATTGTGGCGAATTTCTGTTCGGCTATTTTCGTGACCACTTGGTGCGTGACGTCATTTAAGCCAAACAAATGGCTTGAGTTGAGTCCACTTCCGTTTACTTAGATTGCCGTTCGGCTTGAGTGCAGACATGCATTCGGAAATTTCCAAAGAAAAACCACGCCTTGTTGTGCAGTGAACTGTAACAACGGGACCAATTCAGGAAGAAGTTTTTACCTTTTTCTGAGAGAGGAGAAGAGGCGGAGAGAGTGGATTGGCTTTTTCCGGAAGAGGAGAAGAGGCAGAGCGAGAGGGTTAGCTTTTTCTGAAAAAGGAGAAGAGGCAGAGCGAGAGGGTTGGCTTTTTCCAAAAAAGAAGAGGTGGAGCGAGAGGGTTGACTTTTTCCGAAAGAGGAGACAAGGCAGAGAGAGTGGATTGTGCGCGTGAAGCCATAGAGTTGTTTTTTTTCCGGAAGAGGAGACGAGGCGGAGAGAGTGGATTGTGCTCGTGAAACAAAATCAAGCAGTCAAAGAAGAAA
>JAPEIY010000026.1:56259098-56269711 GCA_026122135.1 Cathorops aguadulce | reverse complement strand
TTTAGGCTTTACCTTTTGGTGGCTGCCTTTGAACACTCTGTCCACAGAGTTACCACCCACATGCAGTACTCTGCTTGAATCACTCCTCAGTATGGTTTGCTGCTTTTTTATCTCTTCTGATTGTCTTGCCATATTTATGGCTTTGTCCAGGTCTAAATCCTTCTCCATTTGCATGCGTTCTAAGAGCCATGTGTCAGCCAGGCCAACCACTATCCTGTCCTGGATCAGTTCATCATGTAAAGTCCCATAGTTACAATGCTCTGCTAGAGCAAACAAAGCAGTAATGAATGCGTCCACAGTCTCGTTTGCTTCCTGTTTGCTCATGTTAAATTGTGCGCGTTCATAAACAATGTTCTTTTTCACCACAAAGAATGAGTGGAAGGCATCCTTGACTTTATCATATTGCTGCTGGTCTGCATCATTAAGTTTCAGGCCTCTCAAAAGATCATCGGCTTCGTCTCCCATACAATAAATCAGCGTATTCACCTGATTGTCCTCAGAGCCGGCAAATAAGCTGCTTTCTTGGCGGAATCTCTCAAACCACTGAATCCATTTTATCCACTCATACGGCTTGGAAAAATCAAAGGGTTTCAGTGGCTGAATGCTGAATGTGGCGCTAGGTTTGTTAGCTGCTGTGCTAACTCCACTCTGTCTGCTGTTACCGTCAGTTATTTTGCCTGCTCACCAATCCTTTTCTCTTCTCTTGCAGGTGGACCTTTTCTGTTCTGATTCAGTATCGCGCCACTTCTGATGTCATGTTTACTGTTTTAACATAAGTACGAGACCACGTACTGAATGCAGGAAAAACTTTATTAAACAATTCTTCCACTCTCCTAATCTCACAACCCCCTTGTGTGGCCCACAGTGCCCCCATGTGTCCTCACTATGCTCGACCTCCCACATTCATTGAACAGATATTATAAAACACATACAATAACACCACAGTCTTCTGCCGAGCCCAGCCATTTTTTTTTTTTACAATTTTACTGCAACATGGGGAGCCAGTGGAAGACACTGACCCAGCTGGATCCTTCCTTGTTGCAGCACCTGACACGGTGGCCTCATCGCGACTGTGCTGATATGGTTCAGCGCAACACGTTAATGCCAAGCCAGCAGCTCCTCACTCCACAGCCATGCCATGTTTGCCACCTCACGCCCTCAGCAGCTCCATAGCATTCCCCCTTCCAAGGTGAAAGGCTGTCTCTGAATCCACTGTGTTCCCAACAGCAGCAACAGCCAAGCCTTCAGATTGACACTCCAGTGTAGACACTCTGCGATTGATTTCCACAGATTCAACACGAACTTGTTTGCATATATCCACCTGGAGATGGGTTATATGTTTCAAAGCACTCACTTCAGCACATAACTGCTCCATTCTCCGGAGCAAACAAGAGACATCAAGGCTGGAGAATGTCACCAGAGGGAGTTCATCCAAGTAATGAGAAACAAATCTCGGTATATTCTCCCCACATTCAGTCAGAACTTTAAGGCAGAGTTTTATGTTGTTGGTGTCTCTGTGCTTCCCTTTATGAGCTACACATCTCTGTGATGTTCCAGGACAGAGCTCGAACAGAACTTTCTTGGAAGCTTCAATCACTTCTGAGTCAAACATGTTTTTTGCCAATAGAATGATCTCATCCTGGCTTAGAGTCTTAATTTTCACAGCAAGAAAATTTAGTAGCTTGTCCTCTACAATGATTTTGCCATCAATCGTCCTGAATATCTCTGGTTTTAGACATGACATGCTAGGAGCTGCCAAGTTGCTCCTAGCAGCATCCTCCATTACACAAAAATCTCTTCTTGAAACAGACAGGAAAGAAATATCTTGTAGAGTTTGTTATGATGCTGTCAACCCAGTAGCTATCATGACAGTGTGTTGAATCGTCTCTCACAATTCACAGCTCTTGGATAGAGGAAGGGGATAAGGGTATTTTACTGATACCTGGTTCAACCCTCTAATCAATGCATGGTCAGAGTCCGCCACCTCATTTCTCCATAAAAAAGAACCCTGTGGAAGTGGGAGACTTGGACGGGTGGATATATCCTTGCTTCAGGGTCTCTTCCATATACTCCTCCATGGCAGTGTGTTCTCTCTGGGAACGGGGGTAGATGGCCCCCACAGAGGTGACATGCCATGCAGAAGGTCAATAGCGCAGTCATAGGGCTGATGTGGTGGTAGCCCGCTTGCCTTTCCCTTGCAAAAGACCTCCTGCAAATCCATGTAGCACTCCAGGATGCCTTCCAAGTAGTCAGGTTGAGGACTCTCTTCTGTGGTTGATGAGAGCTTAACTTGAAGATGAGAGATGCAGTCATTGAAATAAGTTGAAGGCCATTGAAGAATTTCCTTGCTCTGCCATGAGATTAAGGGATCATGAAGCTGTAGCCATGGATAGCAGAGAATAAGGTTGTGGCTTACTGTATTTGTGACATATAGTGAGATTTGTTCCAAATGTAGAATGCCCACTTGGAGGTGAAGCAGTGTGGTCCGTGAAGTGACGAAGTATTCTCCTATTGGTCCTCCATCAATGGTCCTAATTTGGAGTGTGCTTTGCAAGGCGACCATGGGCAGGTTGAGTTTCTGCATGATGGAACGGCTGATAAAATTTCCCTCCACCCCTGAATCAATAAAAGCACACAGGAGTTGTGTGGAATCAGTCAACTTCAATAATACTAGGATTTTAAAATACTTGAATGGAAATATTCTTACTGGACTCACAGAGCATGTAAAACCTTCTGCTAGAGCTGTACAGGATGGAGGAATGGGACAGTGGTTGAGCCAATGCTTGGAGCTCCCACAGTAGAAGCACAACCCCTCCCTCCTCCATCGCTTCTGCTATGAGCATGACAGCCTGGTGTGTGAAACTTCCATGGGAGAGCTGTCTTTTGCAGCCATGATAGGCTTAATGCTTCCCTGAATGGAGGGGCGGTGTGCCAACAGATGATTGAGTCAGATGGCCAAATCGATCAGCAAGTCCAGCGTGAGTTGTTTGTCCTGGCATGCTAGTTCGCTGAGAGTAGCGGGATGTAGACCTTGACGGAAGACAGCATTCAAAGCAGACTCATTCCATCCACTGGCTGCTGCCAGGGTTCTAAAGTTGAGTGCATATTCCACCACACTTTGAGAACCTTGTGAAATGGTAAGCAGATTTTCATCAATTTCACTCCCTTCTGGTTCATGGTCGAATACCCTCTTGAACATAAAGAGAAATTGCTCATATAACATGATTTGTTCGTGGTCTTTGCTCCATACTGTGCTTGCCCAGAGAGGGAAGAAAGAAATTTAGCGATCTTATGCTTATCGGAGAGATTTGACATGGTGGCAAAAAACATAGAGCATTGAAGCAAGAAACCCTTACAAGCTAGGGCATCTCCAGCAAACTTCTCAGGTGCAGGAAGTTGTAGTGTGGGGCTAGGAAGAGATTCAGGGCACAGTAGGAGGGCCTGTGACATCACAGTGGTCAGCTGCATTACACAGGTGTTGAGATCCACTAGTATCTGTTGATGTTCTCCGAGCAAGTGACCCTGAGCATTCAAAGCAGTCTGCTTCACCTGTTCTGCTACATCCATAATGGCGACGTATCCTGTCAGAGTGCAGGCCCTTATGGATATAAATGCACAGTATATTTGAGACAAAAGGAGTTAAAACAAAAGGAGCTAAAAGGAGCCACTCCAATAATCCATTCAACAGGAATCATCATCAGATGAGTAAACTATTGTATTTGAGTTTGTGTGTGTGTTTTAAAGAAACCTCTGTGTATAATTGTTGCAATATGGCAATGCACCATAACACTTTCCATATAACAGTTCTATTTAAATGATTTTTACATTTTTTTAAGAGACATCCAGTAGTGTGTGCTAGGTCCACTCAAATTAGCAACCAGTGCTATTCTTCAATTATAGATAATAATAATACCAGTTGAGGAGTCTGAGGGGTCAAGCACTACATAACATATTGGGGTCAAATGACACCAATGTTTTGTCCTCCCTCAGGACATGATCTTCAACATAGCTTTCAAATTCTCTGTTGATTCAATGAAATGCTGCAGAGATAAGACCTTACTTTTTAAATTATTTTATAGACTGAAATCTTTTGTAACCATGGGTTTGTAACCACATGTGCCAAGTCTGTGCTTTACATCAATAAACCATCTTCTTCCTCTTACCAAGACCCAGAACCAGGCCATCATCATGGGGTCCCACTGGCTACCACAGCACAACCATCAGAACTCCTGGCAGGACAGAGAGATTCTGCAGTAGCCCACATCTTGCAGACAACATTGTCTCTGTCAACCCAAACTCACTGTAGCCTCCAGCACTCTGGAGAACCCAGATGTCTTCACTAAGGTCCTCATTGATGAATGTTATGGAGTGGACATGGAAGTCTTTAGCAAGGGTAAAACCAGTGGGCTCCCTCCACACCAGCCATATGATTTTGCCATTGAGCTTCTTCTTGACACCATGCCTCCACCTTGCTGAATCTACATGTTGGCTATCTTAGAGCAAAAATCTATGGAGGATTATGTGCCAGAGGATCTATAACAGGGGTATGCCCATCCCTCAACATTTCCTGCTTCTAGAGGATTTTTCTTCATGGAGAAAAAGGGAGTGGGTCTCAGGCCATGGATTGACTACCATGGCCTAAACCAGATCATGGTGAAATACCTGTATTTCTTGCCTACAGTTCCATCAGCCCTGGAACAACTTGCTCTGCCAAAGTGTTCACCAAGCTGGACCTTCATAGCATCTACAACCTGTTGCACATCCACGAGGGCAACAAGTAGAAGATTGCCTGAAGCACCACCTCTGGCCACTGTGAGTACTGTGTCATGCCATATGGGCTCTCTTGATTGCCAAGTGTGTTCCCGTGCCAAATTAATTATGTGCTAAGGAACATGCTCCACAAGTTTGTGATCACATATATTGATGATATCCTCATCTACTCTCCAGACTTAGGAAGTCACAAGGTCCATATCAAAGAGGTCTTAGCCAAACTGTTGGACAATCACCTGTTTGTCAAAGCAGAATTGAGTGAGTTTCATGTTAATCCAGTCTCCTTCCTGGGCTGCATTAGCACTGAGGGAGTCACCATGGAGCAAGACAAGGTCACAGCAGTCACTACATGGCTGACCCCCACCACTGTCAAGGAACTCCAGTGTTTCCTGGGATTCACCATCTTGTATCAGCAATTCATCAGAGGCTTCAGCTTCATTGCCTCTTCACTCACTGCCCGACTGAAGAAAGGGTCCACATGCTTACAATGGAACCCTGAGGCAGACAAGACCTTCAGCCAGTTTAAAACAGCCTTCACCTCTGCTACCATCCTGAAACACCCTGATCCCATGAAACCCTTCATGGTTGAAGTAACTGCCTCTGATTCTGGGGTGGGAGCAGTACTTTCACAGCATTTTGGCAAGAAGGCCAAATTACACCCCATAGCATTCTTTTCAAAAAAGCTCATGCCCACAGAACAGAATTATGAGATTGGTAACCAGGAACTTTTCGTAGCTAAATTGGTGCTGGAGGAGTGGTGACACTAGCTGGAAGGAGCAACCTACCCATTCACCATATACACTGAACACAAGAACCTGGAATATCTTAAAGTGGCCAAAAGACTGAACCCCTGCCAAGCTTGCTGGGCTTTATGCTTCACCTGATTTTAATTCACCATCACATACAGACCCAGCTCCAAAACCATCAAGGCTGATGCATTATCATGTGAAGACTGTCCTTCAACCCCAACCCAAGATTCAGAACCCATAATCCCTCCTGCCTATTTCATCAAGGCCCTCACCTGGGACATAGATTGAGAGCTTGTCCAGATCTGACCATGCCACATTATTGACAGCTGCCCTCCCAATCTTACACATGTTCCTTCCTGTCCCTGACTCTGGTTGATCACTTGGAGACACAATACCCCCGCTATTGGAAAGTAAGTACTGGCGGCCTAACATTTTCACAAAAAATGTGAAATTGCTCAAATCACCCAAGGTCAAGATTTATCACTCCAAAATTCATACCTCCAACACCAACCCTCATCAACTGTTTTCTGTTTTCTCTTCTCAACTTTCCACTGGCTGCATCTCAGTCCTCCATCACTGCAGAGGACTTTGTGGTCTTTTTTGAGGAAAAGAACATAGCCATCCACAACTCCTTCACCATACCTGCCTGCCCATCCCATCTCATCCCACCCCTCCCTCTTTCTCCTCCCTTGCTCTCTGCTTTCCCCCTCTTTTCACTTCAGATGTCTCCCAGCTCCTGCTGTCTCACTGTCCAACCACCAGTGCCCTTGAATCTATCCCCTCATCTCTCCTCCTATTTATAACCTGCCTTGTCAACTCCTCCTTGTCTTCCAAATACTTTCCCTCCAGGTTCAAATGGGTCCACATCACTACTCTGCTGCTTAAAAAAATGTCACCCTAGATCCCTCCCTCATCTAGAACTACTGATCTGTTTCTCTTCTCACCTTCCTCTCAAAGATGCTTGAACATGCTGTTGCTAACCAACTCTCTTCTTTTCTCTCATGGAACAACCTCCTGAATCCTCACCAGTCTGGTATCTGAGCTGGACACTTGACCGAGACTGTGCTTCTCTCTGTCAGTGAGGCACTTCATGCAGCATGTGCTGCCTCCCCCTCCTTGGTCCTGGTTCTCCTTAATCTTTTTGCTGCATTTAACACTGTTGATCACCCTATCCTCCTGTCATCCTGATTAGCTATAGGGATTTGTGGGATAGCCCTAGACTGGTTCAAGTCCTACCTCTCTGGTTGCTCCTTCCAGGTTACCTGGAAGTATCAGCACCATGCACACTTACCACTGGTGTTGCTTAAGGTTCAGTCCTTGGTCTGCTTCTCTTCTCCCTCTACAACCATTTTCTTGGCCCAATTATCTCTGCTTGTGGTCTATCCTACCGCTGCTATGTTGATGACACCCAACTGTTTCTCTCTTTTCCTTTTTCTGTCACACAGATCTCTGCTAGCATCTCTGCTTGCCTGTGTGACATCCAGAGCTGGATGGACAACCATCACCTGAAGCTCAACCCAGACAAGATGGAGGTAATCTACATTCCTGCTCCATCCTCTCCACCCCTGGACATTGTAATTTCCCTGGGGGACATTTCTAGTTCTCTTTCACCCAGTGCGAAGAACTTAGGGGTCATGTTTGATGGCAACCTTTCCTCTTCAGTGAACATTGCTGCAGTGACCTGGACATGTAGATTCCTCCTCTACAACATCCAAAGGATCTGCCCTTTCATTACTACCTACTCGACTCAGCTCCTCAGCACTGATCCTCTCCTGCTTGGATTACTGCAACGCTCTCCTTACTGGCCTTCTAGCTTCTGCCATCAGACCCCTGCAGCTCATCCAGAATGCTGCAGCTTGCGTGTTCTACAACCTCCCTCATTCTTCCCATGTCACCTCTCTGCTTGTTAACCTGCACTGGCTACCTATCACAGCTCACTTCAAATTTAAGACATTGGTACTAGCTTACCAGGCTCTCAAGGGGTTATCCACTCCTTGGTGGATATATGCTGGCTGGCCTATATCCACCCCCAAATGCCAGCCAGCTCTTCCTCTCTGCTCCTGCCCAACCCGCTCAAGACTGCTGTTTGTCCTGGTTCCCCCTTGATAGAATGACCTTCACATTGAGGTCAGAAGTGACGACTCCCTGACCACCTTCAAGTGCAGACTGAAGACTCACCTCTTCAGGCTGCAACTCTCTCCTGCTTCCCTGCCCACTGTGTAACTGCATTTTGGTCTAGACTAATCCAGGCTGTGTACTGTCTAGCCTGGGGTTAGCCATTTGAGTTCTCAATTTAGTTGCACTTTATATGGTTGGTTTGTTTCTTTGGCTGTTTGAGTATTGGCACTTCAAAAGAATATTACACTCAGTATTGCTGTCACTCGTTGAGTTGATATGAGAACTTTCTTGTCGAGAAGTTCAGCACTTAATGTACCTGACTTTTGCACTCATTGTACGTCGCTCAAGAGAAGAGCATCTGCTAAATGCCATGTAATGTAATGTCATGTAATTCTTCTCTTGGATGCCAATCTGACTGGATACAATGCCAAGCATTTTACAGAAATGACTCTCATTACAGTCAGTAAAGCTCTACACAAAGCTAAGGCAAACTCTCTCTTTTCTGATCAGTTGTCAACAACATCAGCCAATCAACAGCCCCTCATATCCTCATCAGAAGCTGCACTCTCACTAGTTTTTTTTTTTTTTAATCATATCATTCCACAGGCTCAATCCTACCATCTAGCATGGAAAAGTATTGCTTCAAAACAGTATTGCTGTTGGAGTCAGTACTTGTTCCACTCTTGTTCTCCCTACACACTACATCTCAGGACTCATTGATCAGATTCCATAGCTGCGCCTTCCATTGCGGTGGCAATCACACACAACTTTACTTCTTTTTCAGCATTTTTGTGAATGAAAACTCATTGTCTGAAAATCAACTTTGACAAAACAAAACTTGAATCTATCTGCTAAGACCTTTCATATGCATATCTGTTTAGTTACATTTACACTATTGTGGCACATTTACAAACTATTATCAACTATTTATTTGGTAGATGCTTTTATCCAAAGCTATTTACCATTGTGTTGAACAGATGAAGGTTAATGACCTTGGTCAAAGACCTTACAGTAGCAGCTTGCCAATGCCAAGATTCAAACTCAAAACCTTCCAATCAGTAGTCCAGAGCTGTAATTGCTGAGCCACAACTGCCAAAGGTTATGAATCATTACAGATCTTCAAGATATTTTGCATTGTTCTGCCTTCAGATGTTTGCATATTTTTGTAAGTTGCTCTGGTTAAGATTGTCTGCCAGTGTACAGTAAATGTAAAAAAGCCAACATGTATGAGTGCTAAACAAAGGCAACACTGTATTCACAACTATGTTGGAGTTTAAGCAAGGCAACAAGCTATCTGTTTTAAAAGGCACTACAAAGCATTAAGTTACATGTTGGAACTAGCCAGTTATAAGAGAAAATGTTATTAGGTTCAAATTCCAATAGTTTGACATGCACACTGCTGAGGCAATTACAGTATCTACAGTACATGTTTAACATACCCTAGATAATCCACTTCCACGGAAGGCGGTCACATTTCTCTGCCTCTCCCTCCCCTCATCTTTCCTGCTTCTGCTGTCTCGTCTGTCTATTGTCTTTGCTTTTTTTTTTTGAGAGACCCTTTCCGCATTGCTCTTCAAACCAAAAAATCATGTATTTTTGATAAACTGGTCTCTTCACGCAATTGACACAGTCTTCTCGATGAGAAGCCTGGGTTCGAGGGAACCAGCCTGTCCTGCCGGAACATTCGCAGCTGGCTATACGATGGACGCGTGGGAGAGGTGGCAGGTTGTGTGCCTGGCGGTTCTTTCTGTGGAGGACATTGAAGATATCTACCTTTTCGGAACCATGGTTACAGGACTTTTGCTGATTGGATTAGGCATTGCCCTGGTTTATCGAGGAAATCAGAAAACGGTAACAGCTGTTCAAAGCCCCATAAAGCTGCCTGACATGATTGAAGCGGTGGGCAGAGCTGTCGGCACTCAGACTGTGGCTATTCAGAACTTGAACCGCACCGTGGATTCCATCTTGGAGAAGTTGATGGCTTTGCAAAGGGAAATGAATCAATTCGGGGGCCAGCATGAACGAGCAGGGTAGTCAGAAAAAGAACACGTCTACTCGTTCAAGTCTAAACAAATTTCAATCTTATCTTTGGCTTTCTCAGCCAGTAATGCCTTGGTCAAGGCCGTTACTGTGGAAACAACTCCCCCTGAAGATCACTGCAGTCAGACTCTCTCTGTATTTCCCCTCCCCCCCCCCTTTCCCGTGGTCGCCGTTCTCACCCCTAGTGTGTCAAGTCGGTAAGTGCCGTCTGGCTGCAGGACCCGACTTCTTGTTTGTGCTGGGTTACCTATACCTATTTGCCCCCCTTCCTCTCTCCCGCCCCTTACCCCCTTCCATGACTACCCGCCACTCCCTTCCCCCCCCTCAAATCTTGAGTTTTCATATTGTAAAGTGTACTGTGTGTGTGGAATTTGTGCTTATGTGCTGAGGTGTTTTTTTTAATGTTCCCACACTGTGCGGCCCTAGAAGCATAGTGTGAGGGACGTTTTTTTCTCCTCCTCTTCTCTCATGTCACTCTGTATTTTTCATCCCTGTCTTCCTGTCCTATCTACCCTATGTCAGTTGTATGTTTGTATATGCATGGACAGGTTGACGGCTAATTTTGCTGGTGCATGTGACTAGTGACAATAAAGGGTTTATCATCATCAGTTTCCACCCCAGCTCCTGGCCTCGCCCAGCATCCAGCCTCTCGCTGCATACAACAGTTTCTGCCCCAGCTCCTGGCCCCGCCCAGCATCCAGCCTCTCGCCGCGCACAACAGTCTCCGCCCCAGCTCCTGGCCCCGCCCAGCATCCAGCCTCTTGCCACGTACAACAGTTTCCGCCCCAGCTCCTGGTTTATGAAATGAGCAAATGCTCCCGCCAGCCCGAGTGCTGCAACAGCTGATGATGACGTAGGTGACCCACAGCCAAGCACCAGTGATGCCAGCAGTCACTAAGTTTTGTATTTTGCTATGTTTTACATTTGTATTTTGGT
>JAPEIY010000026.1:52775803-52786087 GCA_026122135.1 Cathorops aguadulce | reverse complement strand
CCTTGCCGGCCACGGGGCTCGAACCCGGACCTTCTTGCTGTGAGGCGACAGCGCTAACCACTACACCACCGTGCCGCATTCAGGGCCATGTGGCTCTAAATTCATTAATTGTTCTATTTTTTAAAAGCTAATAAAATTAGAAGTCTGTGATTCGAATTCAGTAGCTTTCGGTCCACTAAATAAAAATGTTGGGAAAATTATTTTTATGACCTACGCTTGAAAAATGATGGATGTCGTTTATTTAGTTTTTTAGTTGAGCGGTTCTTGACATAATATGGATTACTGCAGTTCTGGAACATAACTATTTACTGTACTTTTATTATTTACTGTTTGACCTCAAATGCATTAAGAAGGTGAGATATTGCACTAATTAACTTTTGACAAGGCACTCCTGTTAATTGAAAGCATTCCAGGTGACGACCTCATGAAGCTGGTTAAGATAATGCCGATAGTATGCAAAGCATCATAAAGGTAAACGCTAGCTGCTTTGAAGAATCTAAAATATGAAACACATTTTGTTTTGGGTTTTTTTTTAAACAGTTTTGTGTTTATCACATAATTCCATATACAGTATGTTCCATATGTTATTTCATAGTTTTGCCATCTTCAGTATTGTTCTACAATGTAAAAAATGGTCCAAATACAGAAAAACCTATGAATGAGTAGGGGTGTACAAACTTTTGACCGGTAATGTATATCAGGTTATTTTGTTTGGCACAATGTGCATAAAGCATGTGTCAAAGTAAACTGCTAAAACAATTAAAATAATGTTATTTGGCATGTAGAAGTTAGGAGTCATATATTTCGTAACCAGCTCATTGCTCCTAGCTATTTCTTATTAGTATTAATACTGATTAATGTTTGCAGAGCCATGATAAAACTGATTACGAAATAACTATGCAGCTATTGTGCAGTATTGTTAAAGCAGACTATATGTGCTCTTTGGTTTGCGACGTTTCCTAAAATTGCTGACGTACTACTAAAAGCACTAACTAATCATGAAGTCTTGTGTTTGGGACATAGAAGCGGAAGCATCTAAGGCTCATGTCCTGAAGGTCCACTAAGTTTTGCCTGATTCAACTCATACTGTATAATTCAGCTAGCCAGATAATTATGAGTTCATGTGTTGAAGTGGGTGGGTTTAAGGAGGGTAAACACTAAACTCTGTCGTCCCAAACCCCGAAGAAGACCAGAGCGGACTGCAGCAACAAATCTCGCATTGTAATCTGAATTAAAGAAAAGTCGATCTAGTAATCCACTTGCACAAACTCTAAGTTTAAATTAATTTTAATTTAATTGTTGAAATTAACTTAATTTAATTTGATTTTGAGATGGGTTACATTTCTGAAATAGCAGTACATATTTAACAGTTATTCCACAAAATCTAGTCGTACGTGAGCTGATAACTGACGAGGTGCGTAGCGCTGAGTAGGCTATAAGTCATGTACGATGAGATTGAGCTGAATAACTGTTTTATTCTATCCACATTCACTGGGTTTTGAGAAACAGAGCATTTTTATTTTTTTGCAAATTCAAAAAAAAAACTTTATACCAAACATCCGACAAAATCATCTCCAGTTAGAATGTGAACAAACCGCCGAAATGACAATAGCAATTTGTAAAAAATGCGATAATAATAATTTTTGAAAAATAAAAAAAAGATACATTCTTAGCATCAAACACTTTGATTCCATATTTTGTTGCTTTTTTGTATTTTTTGTGGGTTTGTTTTCAAGTAGAGTTTTTATTTCGTCCTCGGCTGATTCGGCAACACCTCCGCCATTTTGTTTTTCTCTACTCATGGTATATGAGCTGATATCCTAGGAGTAGAGTAGCCAATCAGAGCGCACGATTGCTCATATCCAGTGAATGTGGATAGAATAAAAGTATATATAAGATGTTTTCATTGTCAAAACGAAATTAAATGATTAATCTCAGTTTTTTTTACCTGGTGAATCTACACTAGCGGACAGTAAGAATTATTTCCAGCTCAGTGTTTGAAACAGAACTTAATGTTTTAACCAGTAGCTGTTTTGTTAAACAAATAAAATGGTGCTACACTAAATTGAATAATTTCATCCTAATTGGTGCAACTTACTCCTAACTTTTAGTGTTTTTCTCCTCTAACACACCGGTAAAGGCTGAAAATAGTAAAGTTAAAAATTTAGAATTACATGTGAAAAAGGGGAAGCAGTGTTCAATTTTTTCTTAGAAATTAATCTTATTGGTCAAAATACATTTTCCAAAGATCACTAATAGTTTTTAATTTTCACATTTATTACGCCGTCATTAATAATTTGAACAAGTTGCTCATTTATGATGAAATCATGATGAAACAACACCTCCTTATTGGACAAATTTCATGGACATGTCTTGGCCTTGAGAATGAGAGACATCATCAGGCAATGTGGACAAGACACAGATGATGATGGGGAGATGAAGCTATTATTGCGGAAGGAAAAAGCCTAGGGTAAGGGTGGAGGATGTCTTCACAGACAGACACAAATATGTTTAAGGTATGGCATGCACTGGCTCATACACTATATGTCCAAAAGTTTGTGGACACCTGACCATCACATCCACATGCGTTTTTTGAACACATCATTCCAAATTTAGTCCCCCTTTGCTGTTAGAATTAACGCCACTCTTTTGAAAAGGCTTTCCAATAGATTTCGGGGTGTGGCTGAGGGGATTTGTGCTCATTCAAGCACAACAGCATTAGTGAGGTCAGGCACTGGTGTCAGGCGAGGAGATCTGGGGTGCAGTCAGCGGTCCAATTCATCCCAAAAATGTTCATCAGGGATGCAGTCAGGGCTCTGTGCAGGACACATGACTTCTTTCACACTAAACTTGCCAAACCATGTCTTTATGGAGCTCGGTTTTTTTTTTCCATTGTCATGGGCCTGGAACAGGTCCGAGTCCCTTAGTCTCAGTGAAGGAAAATCTAAAGCCTACAGACATTCTTTTGGAGCCATTGTGGCCTTCCGACTTTGTAGCAACAATTTGGGGAAGACTCACATATGGCTATCATGGTCAAGTGTCCACGTACTTTCGGCCATATAGTGTATATGGGTCGCATGAACACAAACAACTTACCGTTTTGCCAAACTCCATCTCTGAATAGAATCTATACCATGGTTCATTCTCTAAATCTACATCTTCAGGGGTTAAGTCCTGAGTTTACAAAGGCATGGCCACAAGGAATGGAGGACAAAGAGAGAGAAAGAGAAAGAGGACAGTTCAAAATACAAAGATAATGAGACGGAATGATGCATTTTACATGAAAAATACGACAAATATTCCAGTTTCTTGGGCTCGCTCCAGGCGTATAAGCAACATGTTCCAGGAGGATGAGGAGACTAACACGAAATTAGATTAGGTCTCTGCTTGTTTGAACGTCTGGTTTATATCAGTGGTCATGAGAACAGGAAACAGGAAATAAGCAACTTCTTTAGACAATGGAATAGCATTTCTCTTACTGTGTTTTGCCTATTCAAGAAACAAAATGGGTGACAGAACTTCACGAAATTATTAACCATACCTCAAGTTCAGTTAGTTCTCTAATTATTTTTATTACTTTATCCTGACCAATTATTATTATTATTTGATTTGTGGATACTGTGTGTAATTTTTATTTTATCACTAGATAATTCCATACAGCTATCCTAAAAAAAAATAAAAATTAAAATGAAAGGTCTTATTTTACCCAAGACTGATGTTGACCAATAGAAATACTTTGCTTAGAAAGACTCGTTCCTAGCTTCAGCAGTGAGGGATGTGATCGAAGACACTCAAAACTGATTGAACAGATCACAACCTTCAGAACGAACCTACTGTATGATTGCAGCCATATGTCATCAGAGGCGTTACGTAATAACAGTGGTTCACACTCTGAGTCATGTTTCCAAGGGCCTGAAAGGCAGAAAGAACCGCCTACAAACAGACACAAAACCCTGACAACTGGAAAAGAGGAAGGCAGGCAGGCAGGCGTTGGTTTTCGTGAAAAGCTGATACTCTTCGCATGGCTGACATGCGTTACTTATTCATGATCTTCCTTACAGCTTAACAAAGTGTCATCTTTACACTGTCTATGAGATCACGTTCTTAAAAACATTCAATGAAGTATGGTAGAAAACAACTACCACATTTTATGCTGATCTAAAAGTTAAATGAAATAACAAGACATAATTGCCCTATTTCCTCACTCTCTGGAGGGAGCTACAGATTTTTTTTAGACGGAGATGGTTCCAACATGATGAGGTCGCGATCTACTCATGATTACCCACAGGACCGAGACACAGCCTGCCCTCTTAAGCAAGCAGGGGGAAAAAAACAGCCCTTAGAGTGTCACTGCATCATGCACACACACTCCCCAGCTGAGCAGAGCTTAAGCACATACACTAACACATGCACGCACACAGAGCGCATCGTACCGGCCTCTCCGCCCTCAGCACAGACGACTTTCCTGGCTCGTAGTCGAAGATGCTCCTGGGCTCAGCGCGATACTTCCTGGTGTCCACCTTCTTGTCAGGGGGCTCCCACTCATTTCTGCAGGGGACGAAAGACGGAAAGAACCAATCCGGGGTGAGGAGATGGGGTTGCCATGGTGAGCAACAAGGGCGCGTTCTGCTTGAGCATCTTCATGATTTCATATGCATGGATTCTCTTGAAATGCCACACATTTTAATCAGCCTCTGTACTTATTATAATGGATCACAGCAATGGAATGTGGAAAAGGATGTTTCATACTCTGGTATGGATTTGCACGTGTTTGGATAATTGCTGTAGGAATATATTTAATCCGTGTTTGTGTTCCGCTGAGGTTGACCCATTTTCAGCTTCTGCTAAAAATTGAAAGGGCTTGGCTCAAACAAGCCTCATAAATGTGTTTTTTTTTTTAAATCCTATTTCTCTTGTTTTGCTTACAGTCAGGTCAGGTGAAATTAGTTTGTGTTAAAAACTACTGACCGTCATTGTATGTCAAGTTCTTAATACTGTTTAACGCTCAAATTTCATGATAAAGAATAGCAGATATTATTCTATCCACATTCACTGGATATGAGCATTCATGTGCTCTGATTGGCTACTCTACTACTAGGATATCAGCTCATATACCAGGAGTAGAGAAAAACAAAATAGCAGAGCGTTTTGCTGAACCAACCGAGGATGAAATAAAAACTCTACTCGAAAACAAAATCGTAAAAAATACAAAAAAAGCAACAATATGGAATGAAAGTATTTGATGGTAAGAGCATATCTTTTTTATCTCATCTCATCTCATTATCTCTAACAACTTTATCCTGTACTACAAGGTCGCGGGCAAGCTGGAGCCTATCCCGGCTGACTACAGGCGAAAGGCGGGGTACACCCTGGACAAGTCGCCAGGTCATCACAGGGCCCGAGAGATATTTACTGATAATTTTTTTTAAGAATGCAAGTAAGCATGTGAGTTAACAGAGCCTGGATTCACAGCACACATGCAAAAATCTACACTTTAAGTCTCTGTGAGTCTGCAAAACACGTCCCAATTTAACCGTTTAATTATCTTACACCATCATTAACATATCTGCAGTTTCATGACAAATCATTTGTGCCTGAATGATTACAGTACTGTCAGCTTAGGATCAGACGAGGACACAAATGCTAACGACATGCTGCTTCTCCACTGAAATTGAGCAATGACTTAGATATTACGCGGTTAACGTTTTTCAATAAAGTCACGACACGCTGTGACAGAAATAAATGCCGTCCCTGTTTAAGGCCAGTTTTAAATCTTACATTATTTACAGCTGGAGTAAGCATTCAATAGGGCGGTCAGGTTTTTTTTTTTTTTCCTGTTGATTCAAAACCATTTTGCCATCCATCATAAACTCTGACACGCATGAGGATGAAATATAACCCATAAACAGATGATGTTATTGAAACTAAAAGCACCCATTTCGGTCAAATTAGCTAAATAAATACAAGATGAAGTCAATTGTGCTCTATTCGAAAAGCCGAGATCAAGTTGAGAAAGAGAAAGAGACAGACAGAGAGAGAGAGACAGACAGACAGACAGAGGGAGAGAGGACTTCTGGCCAGCAGTGCATACCAGAAACAAAAAGCCCAAGGCCATCGGTCCAATCCCCCACTCCGGCTTCCCTCACTCCTTTCTCCAAGGCGGAAAAAGGATAAGGGAGAGGCAAAGAGGGAAACCATGCCCTGAAGAGGAGGATTGGGAACCAGGATTAGAGCACTTCCAGGCATGATGAGAAAGGTTGAATATGGTCCAAAATCAAAAGAGACGACCGAAGATTTCAGCCTATAGTTACAGCATGGATCACCTCATTCCCATCAGCACTGTCTGAAAACAAGCGCATGAACTCGGTGTTAAACTGAAAGATAGCACCAGCAATTATCATAGGTGTACGCTCTGATACCACGCCGAATTAGAGAATGCCAGGTGAGTGTACTGTAGCACCGAAAGCTAAAAGCAATCACCAAAAATAAGCATCCGGCTGGAGCGAACGGTTTCAGCCACTTGATTCAGCAGCTTGACCGGAAATGCGTTTTATTTCCCATGAAATTTGCTGCAGATTAGATACAATTATCAAAATTACTGAATCACAGTGATGCACTTTATATTCCTACCTCAATGTGAGTTATTACAGAATACACAGTTTACTCAGTATGGCCTCTTAAGTTGGGGTACAACTGGCAGAAGTAGGATTATGTCTGAAGGGTGTTCCTTGTACTGGGCAATACAACCAAGGACGAAGCAACAGACACTATCTAGACTGAAAAAAATTAAACATTGGCTCAAATTTAAAAAAAAAAATTGAGGTAATCGATCACACCTAATATTGTAGTGTTATACAATATGACCTGGCTGTCAGTTTACATTAAAGTAAAAAAAATTCGATTAAACCATAAACATAAATAAGAAAGTTTAGTTTAATTGAGCAAAGTTTTTTTTTTTAATTCACTGGAATGAAAACAAATACATTAAATGAACAACAGCTTTTTTTCACTTTTTTTCAGTGTAACAGTAATGGCAATAGTTCTCACCATAAAGCAAATAATAAGAACAAACCAAAAGCAAGCTGTATTTAATCTGCAGGGTCCAAGCACTCCTTACAGATAGTGTCCCCATTGGTCAGTTCTTGCCAAATTTGTTACAGTTCTTATATATTTGTAATTATTGCTAGTTGTAGAAAATGTCTGCTGGGAGCTGATTGGCTGCAGGCAGCCATGTTTTTGACGTAATTCAGCGATGAGTAAAAAGTAATAGCAAAAGATCAATGCAGTACATGGAATTTCAGCTCAGATGGATTTTGGTTCATGAGATACAGCTATTTGAACTTAACTACAAACCCCAGTGAACGTGAATAGCACCCACCAGCACAACTTACCGTTCCAGTTTCATGACAATAGCATCATGGTTACCCTGTCAAATGCTTGCTGAAGGCTGATTAGCTGATGGTGGCCATGTTTAAGTAATTAAGTAATGATTACAAACACCATTAAACAGCTACATGTAATTGCAGCATGCCACATTTCAGCTTCATTGGACTTACAGTTCTTGAGTTTTTGATAATTATTGAGATTCACATTGAGTACTTTGACACCACAATTGTGAAGATCAGACAAAAATCTTAGAATTAGTTTGCGTATGTAATTTTATATATGCAAATTATCATGAATTTTTGTGGGTGGATTTTTTTTTTAAATAGTTTGAACAAGCAAATAAATGAAAAATCATTTTCACTATGTAACATGTTACTCTTTATTTTCCATGATATATGAATTATGACTTCTAGAGATTGTATCAGACAGTAGTGGGCCCATACCTGAAACTTCCATTCAAGTTTTGTGATGATGGCTCAATATTAACCCTATCAAATGCCTATGATACTTTGATTGGCCAATGTAGGCTTTTTTTTTTTTTAAACCTCAGATACCTCATCCTTTTCCCTTTTCATAAGCTGTCTTTTACAATGAGTGAATTAATTTGCATGAGCAGCCTGGTGCAAATTGTTATTCTCACTCAGGATCTTTTTACTTTATTACTAACTAGCAGGTTACCTGGTGTTGCTTGGGTTTTGCAAAATTCTGGGTTGCCCCCAGACTCCCATGTCAAATTTGGTGAAGATCTGAGACCAAATGCAAGACAAACAAAAATCCAAACATCCACCACATTGGGGCCCACCTGGAACCCCCTGGGGCCCAAATATGGAATTTCTGAGTTCTGCCAAATTGTGACTATCTCCTGTATCTACATGCCAAGTTTAGTGAAGATCTGTCAAGAGTTTGTGTTGATAAATGTAATGTGAAAGGGATTGAGGGAGGGGGTGGGTGGATGTTGTGCCCCCCAGGGACCTCCCTGGGGCCTGTACATGAATTTTGTTTATATCTGCAGAATTCCAGGCCATCCCCAGACCTACTTGCCAAATTTGGTGAAAATCTGTTGAGAAATGGCGACATTAGCTCAGGACAAACAAACTTTGCTGCTTATATATATATATATATATATAAAAAATGTGTGTGTGTGTATATATATACAGTCACACACTTATTTAAAGCTATTATTATATCCAGTGTAAACATATATTTGTTCTATGCTATTATATGTTAGCTCCAAAATTATTGGCACCCCTGGTAAAGATGAGTTTGAAAAGGTCATGAAAATCTTTATTTTCACTGAAAGTGTGAATGAAATCTAACCATGAATGGAAGTAAATTGAAAAAAAAGCCACACTATCAATGCCTCATTTTTTTTTTGTTTTCAGCAATTTTTTTTCCAAAATACTTTTTTCCAATCAGTGTTATTGGAAAGTCATACAACCAAAATATAATGTAATATTCCCATTTATATTTCATTTTAACTTCACCTTAATGTTTAAGAGCTCTTAAACAGATCATCCATTACATTCTTTTTCACAGAGATATAAATATTGGAGTTGGGGTTCTACTTCCTGTTTCACACTGAAGTCGAATTCAGGAGGAAAGTGCTACCATGTGCCAGAGACCTGAACATGGCCCTTGTAATGCAAACAGCTGTATGCATTACAGGTGCAGTCTGTAACATTTAAAAGTGTATCCAGACATATAATAATCACACGACTTAAGATACCTTTGAAAATCAGACTGTCAGTATTGCAAAAAAAAAAAGTAGTTTTTTAATTTCATGCTTCAGTTTTTAATTTTCTGGCCCTGAAATTAGCTCCACCTTCACCATGAACATATCTGTGCTATATATATATATATATATATATATATATAGCTATAAGCAGCTATAATTTGCCCACAAACTATTATGAATTGTTTAAACTCATAGATTAGCGTGGGATGGACCTCTAAAAAAATTACAAACAGCTCCTTTAAATATGTTTCTTTGAATTAGATGATCTGGCACATGAATGAGTGTGAGTGTAAGGTGGAATTTAATTCACAAACACTATTTGATTCCTGCAGGATACCGTCACATTCCACTGCTCACAAAAAATGGCGATGTCATCCCTTCAGCAAAACTGTTCGTCCACATCATGGTTCTGGACTCCTAAAGCACGCGGAACAGCGCTGAGAGCAACCACGTGTCCCACGGTACGAAAAGCAGACCCTCTAATACCGAACAGGAGAACGTGTGCGTGTACGTAATGAAACGGAGACGCTTGGATCTGTGGGACATCAAGTCATCGTTCGAGGGAACTCTCAGAATATATTTATATAAAATACTATGGGGATGGTCAGTGTGTAAACCTTTCATTTATAGTGTTTATCTTTTACCTCTGTGTGAAATGACAATTTGTAATACTGTTATTTCCAATTAAATATAAAGATTTATTAGGAAAAATCTCCAAAGGTGAATGCATCCAGGTGTGTGTTAGTGTGGCTGTGCAATGTTAAACTTTTATTCTGAGTTACGAGTTCGGTTTTAATGTAACTGTTCTTAAGTGAACACTCATCACGACACTGTCTATAAATATTTGTACCTTTTTTATTTTTTTTAAATAGGATTACACTAAATGATTCATTTATTTAAAAAAAATAAAAATGAAACTTGGGGAATTATTTGACATGGGGTCTTATATGCTAATTTCTTTTTAATAATCAATCAGTCATTCTTAGTAGGCTATAAGAAATGTTTGCTTCTGAATTACAGCTCGAAATGTCTGTTTGCTGTGGGGTCTTTATCTGACATGCAATTTTTCTTGAAACCCTGTTTTATATACACTATATTGCCAAAAGTATTTGCTCACCCATCCAAATTATCGGAATCAGGTGTTCCAATCACTTCCATGGCCA
>JAPEIY010000026.1:49720657-49733008 GCA_026122135.1 Cathorops aguadulce | reverse complement strand
AACATGCAAACTCCACACAGAAAGGCCCTCGTCAGCCACGGGGCTCGAACCCGGACCTTCTTGCTGTGAGGCGACAGTGCTAACCACTACACCACCGTGCCACCCACATTTAATACATTAGTTTCTATGTTTATAAAAATTGGGAAAATGCTGCCATACCCATTTGTCATAACATGATTATTGTAGAAGACAAAGGCAAGGTTGGAAAAAAAAAAAATTTCCATGTCCTTTTGGCAAAATATATTGGTTTCTCAAAACAGAGGCATCATAGCATGTTACAGGGAGGAAATAAATAAATAAGAGATAAATAGATAAATTCTGCCTATATTGGTATTGCCCTTCACTTGCCATTTTAACACATCATGGCTTGGTGATAAGCTGCTGTTTATATTGCTGGTGCACCATATACAATATTTCTTTAGATAAAATTCATGTGCTTGTTCACATTTTAAGATGACTCAGGATTAATAAATATGCCACAGGCTCCAAGAAATTGATATGGACCATTTATAAATATTGTCTGTATGAATTTTTTTTTTTTAAACCTGCATTTTCATAAAAAGATCCTAAATATGAATGATCTTTTAGGAAACAAAGCCTTTGGTTTGTTCTCCCTGCAGCAGAGCCTTCTATGATTTCAAGTATAAAATTGCACAGGAAAAAAAAAAAAGAATTTAGAAGCTCTAGACTCACCTGAATGGGAGTTCCTGAGAGGATAACTCTGTAGTTAGCAGACAGCTGCTTGATCGCTTTGGATAGTTTGGTCTTCCCATTTTTAATAACATGACCCTCATCAAGGATACAGTAATTAAATTTAATATTCCTGTTAGGGGAGAAGTCAGTGGTTAAACAGCAGGAAAGCAGATTTGAAATGCATGGAGCAAGCAGAAATATTTACCTAAAAAAGTCAATGTCGTTCCGCACTACATCATACGATGCTACCACAAGGTTGTGCTTTTTCACTTGGTGCTGTAAGCTAGAACAGAAACAGTGTGTCAACTAAAACCCTAATTTTGCCACTATCTGTAGCCATGCTTACAAATCAAGGCCCACGGTCCTGCTAGAACAGCAGTTGATGGTAAGAACCGTACCGTGCTCTCTCTGTTGGAGGACCAGTATAGTGCAGAGGGTTCAGGTACTCCTTAGTACAGAATTTGCCCACCTCATCCACCCAGTGGCCTGTCAGAGTAGGGGGACACACGACTATGGAGGGCAGAGGACAACAGTCTGCAGCCTTGGTCCTGGCATATTCCTGTGCCCTGTACACAAGCATGCACATTTAAAATACATAAATGGGTGGGGTGGGGGGAGAAGAGAGATTTAAACAAGATCTTCTCAGAGGAAGAGGGATTAAAAACCTAGGAGGATAAATAAATTCTGAAAAAGTCTGACCTTCTGATTTTTTCTCTTTATGAAAATGTATGGTTTATGCAACACAAAGCACAACTGTGCTAGAGTTCACACACTCAATCAGATCAAAGAAATCCATATAAATCCAAACACACTCCCACAAGCTTGAATTATAAACATTTCTAAAAAGGATTCATTTATATATAATATTAAAAGGATAGCCTTCATTTAGAATGGCTTGTACTGATGGAAAAGCAGTGATTAGTACCTGAGGTAGTGGTCTCCAGCAAGAATGCAGATGGATTGAAGGGTTTTACCCAAGCCCATGTCATCACACAGAATTCCATGCAGCTTGTACTTATTCAAGAAGGACAGCCAGTTTACTCCATCCTAGTGTAGAGAGTGCAGTTTATATATTTATTAAAAACACACACACACACACACACACACACACACACACACACACACACACACACACACACACACACACACACACACACACACCACCCCACCCATTTTTCCTTCAGTCTAATTTAAGGTCAAATTTTCAATATCGACATAAAATACAGAAACACTTGAAATATGGACATGTAAGGAGCCTGAACTTCATGGTCATTGGCAGACAACAATAAACCAAAAAAATGGTACATTCTATTGTTCTGCCACTTGGTTAAATTCTCACTTTACCTAGATCGGTGTACATCAATGCACACAGTTCAGTTTTTCCTGTCACAGTAGAGATGGAGAATTCTATATAAGAAACTATGTAAAGCAATCTTTATAAAAAAAAAAAAGCCCACCACTTGACATTATGGACCCACAGACACCCAGAAATATAATACATTGTTCATATGTAATAAAAAAAAAAAAAAAAACTGATCAAATGCATTCCTGTTACTAATAAGGAAACATACAGTCCAGTTACATGCCTGCTAATAACCAAATAACTGCACATGAAATAAAAAGCAGATAACCTTCCTGAGCTTGCTTCTCACTTCCTTTTAATTCTGTACTGCTGTGTCCCCAGTTCTACAAAAACTAGATACATTTTTATATATCCCTTGTAAACGCATAATTTTACAATTCAGACAGGAAAGAACGAAGCCATTAAATTCCACAGGCAGAGCCTTCACTCTGGATTTGGTTTCAGTCCAGTGGGAAGAGGAAAGTGAGTCAGCCACTTCATTTTCCAGCTTACAATTTGTTTGGTACAAAACGTCTCACACTTAAATTAAAAAGGCAAAAGCCATTTGTATTCTTGACAGTGAGGATGGAAAGGGGACAGTGCTGAGTGGCCACTGGTTTAACTGAAGTGCAGAAAGAGAGGCCATACTTCACCCAGCACTCAGAGTGACATAGCAGGGGAGGAGAGCTTTGAGCACACGGTCACTATGCAAATGCATGCAGGAGAGGCAACACCACCACACACCCAGTCTAGTCAACAAATGTGCATTAAAGTGTCTGGGATTTGAAACAAGCATTCGTGACACTTTAAATTCAAATTTTTTGTAATGAATATTTATTCGTTTAAACAAAAACACACAATGTAAAAGGGCACAAACATAAAACCACCTACCTGCTGATATTTCCTGAGTTCTGCCTTAATAGGGACAGGGATTGTGTAATTCTCCAGCTTCCTGCTATCCAATAGCTGTTCCAGAAAGTAGCGCTCTCTGGCCTTCTGACGAATGAGATCATCTGACATTGTGGGTGGGTTGGGGATGCCAGCCTATAAAGGACACCATCAATTAGAACATACGCTTTTTTTTGCACATAAAGCAATCTTTTCATTCTAGACTTTTAATAACTTTGTCCAGATCCAGTCATTACCCAGATTCTCTATTACCCATTGTTCATTTACACAAGGCTCAGTGTTGCATGCAGGGAATATGATATAATGTGTGGATTTGGTTAACAAATGTGAAAATGATTCATATGTACTGGGCAGAAATTCCAACTTGGCCCATATTGTGCTTCATGTGTGCAGTTAATGGATGGTCTGTTACAACCAGCAACATACTTCAAGAATACTATGAGTAATACACAAACTTTCCAGCTCTGGAATAATTTAAATTGGTCATTTCAGCACCAAATTAGATATGGATCCAGAACATTTCCCTTTAGTGATATTTATTGTGTATCCAACTCACAGGCTTAGGGTGCCTTCACATAAGCAGCACTTAGTCGAAACATTCCTCATTGGTGCAGCTCATTTAAAGGAGTGAGAATCTCAAGGGAGTGCAGACCAAAACCACTGGTCCAAGTTGATCTTAATTGGTCTCTTTCCAGGTTCAAATGAACCTCAGCATGGTTCAGCAGCAGTAGAAAAGCAATCTGACTTAACAGACCCAATTGTAGGAAGTGAACCAAAACATGCCATACATTTTGGGCTACCACTCCCCCCCCCTTCTCTCAACACCAGCTCTTTGTTTTGCATTGCTTTCATTTTTGGTGACTGCAACACTTTGCACAGGTTTATTTACTTTTTTTTTGATCGTTCTACTCCTGATCAAGTCAGGAAAATCAGTTTACGAGTAAGTTTCCAGAAAACTTTTTTGCGCTGGGTATCCAATTATGCATAACAAACCAAATGGCAAAAAAAGCCAAAAGTATTTATTTGATAGTAGCAAACAGACTACTAAATAGACACTGATGGCAATGACGTGTTGCTTTATAAACCCTCCTTTCCCCCCCAGATGGGTAAATGAAGTATGGAATGAGGAGTACACACCTCCAGAGGCAGCAGGCGTATGAGAGTGGCAAAACACTGCGTAGCCATGAAGCGCACACTGTCACTAGGATCACTCATACGGCCCAGCACAGGCACCACCAACAGCACAATGTAGGGTACAATGTCCACATCCAGCTGCTCCATCACACCTGAGAGCTACAGTGAAGGACTTACACCACTTGCATGGCCTTAAGAGGAAGCACAACTTCCTCTGTTTGTTAACATAAAAGCGGTTGTCTGTAAATGATCTCCATAGTGCTTTAAAGTCATCTAAAAATATCCTCATTTTAAAAAACACACACTTGCATTTTTGTATGAAGGATACAGGCCATTGCCTCAATGGCTCCTTCCTGTTTGGTGCTGTCATCAATCGCCCCCAACCATGGCAGCAACTGCTCCAGAAAGCAGTTCATGGTTTCCATAGTGGCCATCTTACTGAACACACCAATACAGCGAGCTGCCATGTGACGCACAGCCGTATATGGGTGCTGGAGACATGCACAGAGCAGAGGCAGCTGCTCCAACAGCTAGAAAAAGGATGAGACATTGATAGAGTTATTACAGATAATTATTTTACTAAATCTAGTGTAAGCACGTTTGTGGGTACAGAAGTGCATATTTGCATACAAGAGATACAAGCTCCTGAGCCATGGCTCCTGTGGTGACCTCCAACACCTGCAGAGAGTTGACCAGCTCCTGAGCTACCAAATCACCCTTCTCCAAGAGCTGCCTGGAATCTACAAC
Source organism: Cathorops aguadulce (assembly GCA_026122135.1). Lineage (NCBI taxonomy): Eukaryota > Metazoa > Chordata > Actinopteri > Siluriformes > Ariidae > Cathorops > Cathorops aguadulce. Next base: position 49,728,183 of record JAPEIY010000026.1, on the reverse strand, counting down.
ACCATATAGTTGAATGTTTTGTAAAACATTTGAGTTGGCTAGGTTACGTCATAGCTATGGTACATTTATACATTGCACCCCATTACATACACAGCCTTAAAGAATGCTTACCACAACCCAGTGTGTCCACCAGAGCTTTCAGTGGACCAATCATAGACTCCCAGAGACCAGGCAAAGCCTTGGTGAGACCAGGCCCAAAGTGCCTAGCAATGGTCATCAGTGAGAACTCTGCACCTCTCCTCTGGATGAGAACTGGCTTCTTACTCTGAGAAAGTAACCAAGACTCTTAAAGCCATGTAAACTACAAATTAACCATCACGAATTACAGTAATCTGTTTGACATTATAATTAGAGCACAAAAGTTAAACATCCCTGACCTCATCGGTTTCTGTGGAGATGGAGCTGCCTGGGGGAAGGTCATTGGGTGAGGTTTTTGGCAGTTTGGGGGCAGGGCCTCTCTTGCTGGTGATGGCAAAAGCTGCTCTCTGATGTCGGTAAAGAGTGATGATGCCTTTTGTTTTATTCACCATGTGGTGCATGCAATCTTTCTCAGACACGTTGGCTAGAGGAAAGCACAATAAGAAACTGAATTCAAATTGTGTCTTTATATCAAGACAGATGTTTATTATATTCAAGTCCTTTAAGGCCATGGCTTTCAAAGCATAAAAGTGAAAATCGCTTAAATTTGGTTACATTGTGATTTTCCACCAAGCCACCATTATCAAAAAGTTGTTATACTCAAGGGTCCCAGTCTGTAGTGCTCGAGCTACTGTTTTTGTTTAGATTCTTATTATTGACCCCCCCCCAGTTCTTGGCCTAACAGTTTAAAGACAGAAGTATTAAAAAGATACTGTATTGCCTATCTACTTTTACACATTTCCAGGACTTGTGTTCTCACCTTTGCAGCCATCCTGTGTTGGAGGTGTGTGTGGCGGAACAGGACACTGTGCATTAGGCGTGAGCATGGGGTCCACACATACTGAACTGCACAGGTTTTTAATAATCTTTGAATTGGGGCTGGGTGTGCGACCTGTGCAGAGCTGGAGCAGGCGGGCTATGCTGGAGGCAGCATATCCCTGCACCAGTGTGTTCTCTTCCTTCTTAATGGCCTCCATAAGGGGGCGCACCAGTGGGTTGAGCTTGTCAGGTAGTGCTGCCAAACCTACCACAGCACAGGCTGCAAAAGTATGCACACGTAGATGCATCTGCTGCCACTCTGCACTGGTCTCAGCCACTGTAGACCATGCCTGCTGCCGTTTACTGTCCAATGACTGCAGCTGCCGAGACTTCAGGTTCAAAGATGCTGTGGCCTCTGAGAAGATGCTGGTCACCTAATGGGGGGGGCAAGAAAAGAACAGACAGGTCACAACGAAGTTGTGTGTGTGAAACAAGCTGTCATGACAGTTATATTTAAAGATGCATAAAATCTTTACACAATTTTGCTATTCCAGGTACAGTACAAACATGACTAAAAAGAGAAGGAAGATAATAGCATCCAAGTTCACAGACTTTCTGTTGCTAGGCATGCAGTGATGGTTGCTAAGATTTCAGATAACAGAACTAGAGTCCCACCAGCACTTCAGGCAAATCAGCAATGGGGAATTTAGATTTATAAAAGTAAACTGCAGCCTGTCATTTATACCCACATTCATGTGATGCCAAATATTGGTGGTGGTGGTAGTACACCAAAGTCAGTAGTGGTATCAGTCCCAGTTATGACACTCGCAAGTATGTCAGGTAAATGTTGAGACTGATTTATTTAAAAAAAAAAAAATCATGATGGTACAAAAAGATCCATCTGATGCAGTTACTTGCATCTTGATAGCAATTATGTTTTGCCTAGCTCATAAACTACATGAGATGGACAAATGCCAAAAGCATAGCACATGGGCATGAAGGGAAAGAAAAAAAAATATGAAACAATAAGCCATATGCCAAGGAGCATAGAACTAGCATTATATTAAAACAGCTCTGCCGGTCATGATGCAATTCAAATTATTTTTGCTACCGAGGCCCATCTGCCACGTGTTGGCACTAGCTTTCTTGCAGGCACTAACCAGCTCGTTGGCCTGATCAATTGTGAAGACACTGCAGTTGATTTTCTCCCTCACATCGATATGAGCATCGGCAAGGAGTGCGATGAGCTGCTTGCATTCATTCTGCATGCGTGTGAAGGGGATGGCGATTTCGTCATAATACAAATGTTCAGACAGGATGGCCAACAGACGAGGCTGGACTACGCTGGACACCACCTCGCACTCCTACAGACAGATGGAGTAAAAAATTGGTTCTCAACCCCTCCCAAGTTTATATTCTCAAAAAGGTACATTAATTTGTGATGGAGGCCAATTCTTAGTAGCTAGAATGTCTACTTTAAAATAAAAAAGGCGAATAATTCATATCCTTCCAAAGTAGTTACAGAACCCATAACATGTTGCCTGAAAACTAAATAATTACTAAAGAATAAGCACTCGGCAGCTTATTAACTTTATTCTAGCAATTAAATGGACTGCTTTAAGCCTGTGAAATCCATGGGACAAGTATTTCTACAGTAAAATTACATTTTATTCTGAAAACTCTGGGTCTGGATATCAAATTATAGAAGCAGCAATAAATTCAAGTCAAGGAGATTACCATTTAAGAAGAAACTCTTGGTCTGGACAGGTCCCACACTCCCGCTTACCTTCTGTAAGGATGCCCACTCACACAGCACCATGGATACAGCAATGCGCTGCAGCGCCGACTTTGAGTTGAGGTGGAAGAGTAGAAGCTGAGCCAATGACTCCGCTGGCCGAATCTCTTGAGTCGAGCTGTTTAATCGTGGGTCACAGATATAGCTGCACAGTGCCCCCAGCAGTCTGGAACAATAAATCACTGCTACAATGAGGCAAAAATGGCTAATTTAAAAAAAAAAAAAAATACATCCAAAACCACAGAAATGGGGACTATAGACAGCCTAAAATCATTCAGAAGGAAAAAGGAAAATTTAAGCACACACTTGGCAGCCATGAGCCGCGCGCGAGTCACTACATAGTCTCTTGAGGCTGGGTCCTCAGTGATTGTGTCAGCTCCCCCGATGTACTCTTGCACAGTCTCCTTCACCTGCTGTCCACCCTGCCGAGACTTCCCGCTCGCCTTCTCCTTAATCCACATATCAGTACACACAATCAGCTGCACTCAAATGATAGTCGTCAAGCATGGCTTTTAAAAAAAGTTTATGCGGCTAAATGCTACTGATGGAAATTATGAAAAGGTGCAAATTTGTATGCATTTTATTAGGTGCTCCCCCCAGTTCTAGTAGACTACTAGACAGCTATATGTGAAATTCCCAGGAGAGCAGCAGTTTCTGAAATACTCAAAACCCTCCCTTTTGGTACCAACAACCATGCCATGATCAAAGTCACAGATCACATTTTTATTGTTCTGATAAACATTAACCAAAGCACTTGATCTGTATCTGCATGATATTGCAGCAGTGTAATGCAAAATATGATTGGAAGGTTAGGTAATTGCATGAATACTAAGGTGTACATAATAAAGTGGACAGGGAGTATATAATTAGGGCCACATAGGCAATGGCTGCATTTCATTTTATTGCAACTCGAGTTTCAAAAGAGTATACTGAACTGTGCTTGTATTAGTTTTATTTTCCATCACATACAACATCTGACGGTGGTGGCAGAAGTTACACGAGTTCTGGCTCCAGGTGACACGTGATGCTGGTTAGGTGTCATAAGATGCAAAGAAGTCAAAGGAGCCTCGCACTCACCTTCGATCGAGCCTTGACCTCCAATAGCATGTTGAGGTCAATGGGAATGTGAGGTGCTTGCATCATTAAACAGAGCCAGGCACCCATCCATGGACAGCTGGCTGCTACCACATACTGCTGCTGGGCCTGCCGTAACAACTCACCCCACACCTGGACATAAAAATGATCCATTAATAGTATATATTCTGGTAGAAAACATTACCAAAAACAAAACGTGGGTCTCTCGGCTGCTTTATACACCTTCTGGATGAGATCGAGTATCTCTTGGTTGCTCTCGAGAATGCAGGACTGAAATATGTGCCTCAGCATGTCTTGCAGGATGGGGTTCAGCCACATGGCACAGCTCTGGAGGAAGTAAACAAACTACACATTACTTCCACAACAGGGAACTGGTAAAAACAGGCTGATGAGAGAAACTGCCATATTTGGTTTGTATCGCATTTAAGCTAACTGAAAACAGGGCAGCTAAGTACAGATAACTAAAGTGAACTTCTAAACTAACTGCATGACTGAATTGCCCACTTTAATACATCTCTTAAAAACAGTTACCAGTCTCTTTGAAGCTGAATTAGACATGTTCCACCCAATATTTTACCTGATCAGCCTTGGACAGCAGTGTGAAAAGGGTCTCTAACGCAGCACGTCGAACTGAAGCGATGGTGTGTCTAAGAAACGGCCACACTCGAGGAACCAAAATGGTCAGCGACTGCTGCATACTGCAGGTGACGAGAGTTTGTTAGGCAGAACCCTTTCAAAATCATACCTGCTTTAAACCCAGCTAAAAATCAAAGGTTTGAGTACATAATTAGAAACCAGTAACTTGATTAAAGCTCATAGGCAACGGTTTTAAATTTTATGCACATTTGAAATTTTATATGTTAAAAAACCCCTCTAATTTTCTTCTGGTCCCAAGAAGTATCAAGTAATAATTAAGTTAGCGCGGATCGTGCCGAATTTGTCAGCTTTTTGTGATGACTCGGCAAGCCAAATAAACCACTTGAGTTGAGTCCATTTCTGTTTACATACATTGCTGTTCGGCTTGAGTGCAGATGGGCGTTTGGGAACTCCCAAAGAAAACCATGCCCTATTGTTGTGCAGTGAAATGCAACAATGGGACCAGTTCAGGAAGAAGTTTTTACCTTTTTCTGAGAGAGACACATACAAGGCGGAGCACGAGGGTTGGCTTTTTTCCAAGACGAGGTGGAGTGAGTGGATTGTGCGCATGAAATAAAACCAAGCAGTCAAAGAAGAAACGGAGCAGCAACACTCAAGCAAAAAGGAGAAGAGTGGAGGTAAACATTTTTACTTTTGCTGGCAATTGACAAGTCAAGAATCCTGAGGGCTCCTGTACAATCATTGTGGAAATGAGACAAAGGGATATTTCCTCTTAGAGCAGGCTATAAATAGTATAATGCCGCAGATGACAGGCTAAAGTGGCCCAACGGCACACAGTCAAGTAATCGTTACTTATATCCACTAGGGACGGCGGTTTAATTATTCTTCAAAAGGGCTCTTATTTAATATCACGACAAAAGTAGGAATTTATCATAACGATCAGGACAAATCGCTCGGCCATGAGTCTTGAGGTCTAGGGTCACTGCGATCAGAGTTAGCCGAGTCGCTGTCAGATTCAGAGGCTGCACGGTCAAACCAGTGAGCCACATTCACTGATTGCTTCGCAACAGCTATAGGCTCATACAGATATGGTTTCACTTCTCGATATTCAATTTGGAGACTTCCTACTTCAAAAACGCCAGACATTTTACACAACCTCTCAACCAAAGTCTGTACGCGTGTGCTCAGTTCACAAGTAAACACAGAGCTGCTCCCAGTCTGTTTGCCTTGAATGACGTCATGATGACTGTCGCCTAGCGGTGAAAGTGTGCATAAGTGAGATGTAAACAAACCTTTGGAAATTGGGCAAAACAGTATATTTTAACTGTTTTATTCAATTTTAGGGTGCAAATTAGACACCAGGAAGATTGAATTAGCTCGTTCTTCTAGAAAATAAAAGTTGATATTCTACATTTCACCTCCGACCGTTGCCTATGACCTTTAAATGTCATATTTTTATTGACTTGACTTAGTTACAACAACATGTATTGCATGCTTTAACCTTGTGCGCGCTAATTTTTTATTCTTGAAAAGTATAAAGATATTTATAAGGTAAATCTATAAAACAATATATTTTGTGTGAGGGTTTTTTTGGTACATTTTGTGTAGTTTGCTGGAGCTATCTGACCCTCTACACACAATTTCCTTTTGCTTAACTACTCGTGACAAACCAAGAAGGACAAAAAAAAAAAAAAGACACATGATCAAACAAGAGCGCTCTGAGAGCACAATATCCCCCGCTGGCAACTCGGCCATAACTCTGGTAAACTGTGACTAAATTAGACGAAATTGCAATATGCATATTACCGACATATAATAAAGAACCCTGCCAAGTTTTGTGAAATTCCTCCAAAAATTGTAAGAGGAGTTGATTTCAGAAGGTGAGTACCCTTCCCGGGATGGATGGACAGACGGACACCGCCAAGACATAATCCCCCTTCGGGCCTTTATCGGCCAGCAGGGGATTAAAAAAAAAAACTATGAGGGAAGTTGATTTCAGAAAGCAAGCACACCTTGATGAAATTGCCAGAGTACAAGTTTGTTAATAATCGAGGGCATAACTCTGGTACAATTTGCCCAAATTAAATGAAATTTCAATCTGCGTATAACTGTCATATAACAAAGCCTTCTGCCAAGTTTGATGAAATTCCTCCACAAATTGTGAGAGGAGTTGATTTCAGAAGAACGTACACCCTCATGAAACTGTCAAAGTACAAGTTATTTAATCAAAGGTCAAAACTCTGGTAAAATTTTTCACGAACAAGATTAAATTGCAATATGCGTATTACCGTCCCATAAGTCCTTTTGCCAAGCTTCGAGAAATGTGTCCAAAAATTGTGAGAGGAGTTGATGTCAGAGGGAAAATACACCTTCATGAAATTGTGAAAGTACAAGCTTGTTAATCAAGGGCCATAACTCTGGTAAAATGCAAACGAATTGAACAAAATAGCAATATGCTTACTACCGACATATAAAAATGGCTTTTGCCAAGTTTCGTGAAATTCCTCCAAAAATTCTGAGAGGAGTTGACTTCAGAAGGAAAACACACTCTCATGAAATTGTCAAAGTATAATTTTGTTAATCAAGGGCTGTGACTCTAGTAAAATGTGTCCAAATTTAATGAAATTACAATATGCGTATTACCGACATGCAACAAAGAATCCTGCCAAGTTTTGTGAAATTCCTCCACAAATTGTGAGAGGAATTGATTTCAGAAGGTGAGCACCCTTCCAGGGATAAGAAATCACCACAACATAATCCCCCTTTGGGCCTTTCAGCCAGCGGAGGATAAAAATTATAAATAGTATGGCTAAACCACAGATATCCCACTTATAAGAACACATGGAATGAACCTATGGCTTTTTTAATTTTTTGTAGTCAGGTCTGACTGATACATCAGCTGACTGATTAAATTGGGTGATATTAAATGTATTTATTTCCATTTTTGAAACTGGCATAAATAAAACATCAATAATGACTCTTAAATCACATTTAGCAAGGTGATGCTATTGTGTGGGTGGCACGGTGGTGTAGTGGTTAGCGATGTCGCTTCACAGCAAGAAGGTCCGGGTTCAAGCCCCGTGGCCGGTGAGGGCCTTTCTGTGCAGAGTTTGCATGTTCTCCCCGTGTCCGCGTGGGTTTC
>JAPEIY010000026.1:45993756-46004049 GCA_026122135.1 Cathorops aguadulce | reverse complement strand
CTGTGTCTATGTGTCAGCCCTGTGATGACCTGGCGACTTGTCCAGGGTGTACCCCGCCTTTCGCCCGTAGTCAGCTGCGATAGGTTCCAGCTTGCCTGCGACCCTGCAGAACAGGATAAAGCGGCTAAAGATGATATGAGATGAGATTTCCATGCAAATTATTATTGACAAAACATTTAAAAAATTTACATAAATAAAAAAATAAACTAAATAACATCAGGCAATATCTAATTATAACTGTCAAACAAAAATAAGATCAATATTACAATTCAGCAGTATAAAAAAGCCAGTGTGTATGAAAGACAATGAGATGTGAGATATTAGTGTGAGCACTGAGGAATAATCTAGAAGTTATTGAACTACTGTATTTCAGGATCGATTCATGTGCGATATGAATTATGTGACCAATAAATACTGTTAAGACATGACTGTGAGAATGAAGTGAAAATGGCAAATAACACGAGAAAATAATTGTTTCAAAAACTGTCGTTAATACAAAAGAAGAAATGTATGAAAGAGAAAGATGCATTGTGTAAGAGAAAAACAAACAATTCCTGTAAAAATAATTACAGTAGCAAAAGAGCCATTCAAAAAAAAAAATAGAGACTGAACTGGAAAATGAAAAAAAAAAAATAACAATGAAGGGGCGTACTATAAAGATATGTAAGGAATATGCGTATAGTTGAGAAAAGAGGCGGTAATGAAAGGGGAATAAAGTCAGAAGATACTTTTTTGGGGGCAAATTTGATCGAATATGATGGTTTAACACATAAGACAAAGGCATGCGATGTGAGTGGTAATATGGTGGTCAGATGGCTTCACTTGTCTGCACAGCATGTACTGGTAAATGAGCTTTCCAGATATTTTACGTGGACATCAGTGGAAAGAGTGAAAGCCACTAACATATGACCACTTCCTTATTTAACTTTTTGAAGGGGAAGAGGAGAATGATCCCCTTTATGCAGACCACAAAGACCCAACACCAAGTCAATGAAGCAGTCTGTTTGTGATGGTTCCTTGACCAAATAATAATAATAATAATCCAGCCCCCACCCCCCATAACTTAGTGACTTTGTGTCTGAACATCTGCATGTTTTTTCCTGTCACAGATTTATGACTTCATCATCTTAGGGAATACGAGACATTTTTCTCATAAATTTTCGACTTTAATCTCAGATATTCCAATTTTTTTTCTTGTAATATTTCCCTCTCCCTGACATTATTATTATTATTATTATTATTATTAATACTTGTGTTTCTAAAGTAGTCATGAGCACACAGTAGGCATCTTCAGCGAGCTGATTAAGCCAAAGCTGCAGTATGAATTTAATAGTAAAAAAGGACAGTGGCCCAGCTGCCAGAGATCCCAGAACAGAAATAAAACCAGTTTAGTGCTCTGCTGCTGATTCTACAGCAAAACAAGATGAGTCTGTCTTCAGCCAAATAATAACCAGGTCAATGGTTATTCCTTCATTTAGGGGAGACTTCAGCCCAGATTTTAGGTGTGAGGAAGAGAGCAGTGGGAGGAGGTGAGAAGGAGGACACCTAGAGAAGAAATGTGAATTACAACACCAACCAAATCACTATGGAAACACATGGCCATGCCAACATAGCAGGCCTCCTAATGACATCAATGATGATGTCAGAACTCACGGTGTGTGTGTGTGTGTGTGCCGTATCCCTCCCTTCAGTTCCTCAATTCCACCTTCCTTTCCTTTTGTGTGACAGAGAAAGAAGGGAAGGACTGAGAGAGGAAGATGGGAGTAGAAGAGGTAGGCAGGGGCCATGACACAAATATGTTTGAGATTTTTATGCCTCCACCACGGGAAGGTGCAGGAGGCATTATGTTTTCGGGTTGTCCGTGAGACTGCATGACTGTGAGTCTGAGGTGGTGGTCTGTAGTACACAGGCTCCACAGGGTACAGTACTGTCTCCCTTTCTCTTCACCCTTTATACATCAGATTTTAGATACAACACGCATACCTGTCATCTCCAGAAATTCTCTGATGACACAGCCATTGTTGGCTGTGTAACAGAGGGGAATAATGGGGAATATACTGTAGGGAGGTCATTGCCAATGTTGTTGAATGGTGTGACAAGAACCATCTTCAGTTGAACACTGGGAAGACAAAGGAGATGGTGGTGGACTTTCATCGGAAGGTGCCATCCCCTGTACCAGTATGTATTCAGGGGGAGAACATTGAATTTGTGTCAGTATATAAATATCTCGGTGTCCACCTGAATAATAAACTGGATTGGTCACACAATATTGATGCCTTGTATAAGAAGGGACAGAGTCGCCTTCACTTACTGAGGAGACTGAGGTCCTTTGGTGTGTGCAGGTCACTACTAAAGACGTTCTACGATACAGTAGTGGCGTCAGTAGTGTTCTATGCCATTATCTGTTGGGGCAGTGGTAGCACAGAGAGGGACAGAAAAAGACTGAACAAGTTGGTCAGGACTGCAGGCTCTGTTCTTGGAGGCTCACTGGATACAGTTGAGGTTGTTGGTGAGAGAAGGATGTTGGATAAGCTGGCATCCATTATGGCCAACTCCTCTCACCCCCTTTATCAGACAGTGACTGCACTCAGCAGTTCTTTTAGTAGAAGACTACTTCATCCAACGTGTAAAAGGGAACGTTATCATAGGTCTTTTATTCCATCTGCTATTAGATTGTATAATGCTGTTATGAAATACTGTACTGCTATATATTAGGCTTTTTATCAATCTTTTTGCGATGGATGGGACTGTGTATATATAGCATGTCTCATGTTTAATTGTGCATATATCTCTGGTTGTGTATATCATATTTGATATATTGCAAGTTAGGATTTACTGCATGCAGGGGGATGTATGTAGTAATCCAAAATCTGTAAATTATTGATTTATTCATCAATTTATTTGTTTTTTCATCTTTTTACATCTTTGATTTATTCTTTGGCTGCTGTGATAAGTGAATTTCCCCTTTGGGGATTAAATAAAGTTTATCTTAAAATTTATGGCTAACCTTAGAAAGTCCCCCCTCAGAATATACCGCCCATCTAAAAAAAAAAAAGTAGTAAAATCATACTCCGGTCCTGGGGTGGTACGGTGGTGTAGTGGTTAGCACTGTCACCTCACAGCAAGAAGGTCCAGGTTTGAGCCCCATGGCCGGCGAGGGCCTTTTGGGGCGGAGTTTGCATGTTCTCCCAGTGTCTGTTTCCTCCAGGTGCTCCGGTTTCCCCCACAGTCGACATGCAGGTTAGGTTAACTGGTGACTAAATTGACCGTAGGTGTGAATGGTTGACTGTGTATGTGATGACCTGGCGACTTGTCCAGGGTGTACACCGCCTTTTGCCCGTAGTCAGCTGGGATAGGCTCCAGCTTGCCTACTACCCTAGAGAACAGGATAAAGCAGTGAGATGTACAAAAAAGTTAACAGAAGGCATGTCCAGATATTTGACTGGTGTTTTATACGTTTATGCACAGGTGCTTTTTTTGGGGGTGGGGGTATTGTGCTCGTTCAGCTAGAAGAGTATTCATGAAATCGGTCACTGGTTTGGGGAAGAAACACATGGGTATGACTGTACCCCCATACTTTTAGGCATAAAGTGTACCATGGACAATCCTCACTAAGGGAGAGTTAGTATACATCAAGCACAATGCATAACTGTATCGATAACTTCAAGCCAAACATAACACACAAAACTCCAACATCTGAAGTAGAGACAAGTGACATGAGCAGGGCTGCACGTTTTATTAAATTATTTATAAACCATTATACAAAAAGCAACAAAATTAGTTTATCACATTTATATTACTTTTCCACTTCCCTGGTATAATCCATACATCCAGTCCCATCATGTTAAGGGCTGGTGTTCTAGTCTCAACCTCAATCTGTCTTTAGCCAGCTCCAACTGACTGATTACCATTACAGATATGGTGCTATGCACCTTTTGACACTTGAACATTATGGTGTACTGCACAAATAGGGAAAAACTTCACATCAAATGGAGAATTCAGTTCTTAAATGTATTAGCAGAAGGAGGGCCAACTCTTCACAGAGAGGGAGGGGTAAGAATATAGAACCTGTCCATCTCCAATAGAGCTTCTCAGATCACATTAAAAGTCAAATAGAACACTTGCAGATGGTCGAAACAGTAAATCATAAAATCTGATACTGAGAAATGGAGTGGACAAGGCCTCAGATGTGAGGGTGAAGCACACAGCAAATGGTTTTATTACAAGTTATATTCATAAAGTCATGACTACCAAATTAGAGTATTCCTATAAAGAAAATCAGGTAGCATGCATGAATGACTTTTTTTTAAAAGATGGCATGCTCAGAAAATTTTACTGGCAGCAATGCTTCCACTTTTATTAAAAAAAAAAACCCACCACACTTGATAACTTCCCCCAGACATTGCAAATGAAAAACTTCCTGAGTATTGCTGTGAATGGAATGAGTTTGCTTGCTTGAGCTAGTTAATTACACAAATCCAGAAAGTGACCACTAGCAAAAAGCCACAGAATCCAACACAACCATCAACCAAAGTTTGGTCAAGTAACCATGGAATGCATCATTGCTCCAACCTCAGTATGCTGATGCATCAGAAATGCAACAAGCTGCTGGAATTAAGATTAACAAATGCACAAATAGGGAACATTTGTACTTGGAACAGCTTGCTTACAACTAAATTGGCACAAAAATGTTAAATCTCACTGTTGCCAAGAAGGTATAAATCTAAATTTCAGATTCTTGGCAAGTTAACAGCTATATGCTTAAGGCTTGTGTGCACCCAAGTATAAAGTTTGTGAGCAGATTTGCTCCACATCAAATTATGCTGTGTTTGACTTTATACAGTCACTGCTCAGATAGCTCTCCAGCAAAATCTCAGATGCACCACTTAATCTAAAAATGTCATCATTCAACACTTATCAAATTATACCAGCAATATCTTTTGTAGTCTTTGTTTTACTACTACATACATAAAAATAAATATTGTATCTGCATAAAGGCATGACCACCAAGTCAGAGTATTCCTATAAAGAAAATCAGGTAGCATGCATGAATGACTTAAAAGATGGCATGCTCAGAATTTTACCAGTGGCAATGCTTCCACTTTAAAAAAAAAACCAAAACCCAACCCCACTTGATAACTTCCCCCACAGACATTACTAATGGAAAACTTCCTGAGTATTGCTGTGAATGGAATGGAGTAATGGAATTGGTAAAACAAAAAGAGGTGAAAAGGAACATTTTGGGTATTGATCATATAAAAACGTCCTGATATTGAGGGACTGGGGTGGAGTGCCAAATAGTGGTGGTGGGGGGAGGAAAACAAAAGAAAAAGCAAGTGTTCCACCTCCTGTCAATTCCTCCAAATTAGAGAAATTAGATGAAGAGAACCCTACAGTCTTAACAGCCCAGCATGACAGAGTAGATGCAAATCAAGAGACAGTCTCCATCCTACATTCTGGGCATGCATCACACCTTGGACAGCAGCTCTTGAGCCCAGCTCCGGATGGCAATTGTTGTATCTTGCAAATAAATCCATGTGCTGTTAGTGAATGCCACCACATGGTTCTGCATGCAGAGAAGTGATACTTCACCACTGCGGGGGGGAATAGAGACATTAGCATACAAAGCAAAAAAAAAAAAACATACTGAATTGTTTTTTGATGGTTTTAAAAAAAAAAAAAAGTGTGAAATTCAGAGTTGCACAGACTTCATCTCCCCTAACAGGAGCAGCCAAAAGATTTATGGAATATTTTTAAATAATCAAATCTAACTACCATTGTTAAAAAGTAATTAGGTTTCTTTGACATTTGAGCTCCTCTCAAACCCCCCCACCCCCCCTTTTTTTTTTTTTAAACACTACAGTGCAATGGTGCCTTTACAGACCGAGCATCTACTGTATTTAAAATAAAAATGTTCAGACTACATTGAACGGCTGTCCATCTAAACTCCTGTGCAATATTTCAGTTTGTACCCTACACTTGTATTGTGTGCTCTAGCACCAGTTAAAATCAACTTTGCCAAGTTCAGTCACAGTGTAGAAGTGAAGACCTTACTCACTTAACGGATAGATACAGGACAGAAGCAAGGGATATTGCCAATATTTACAGAGCTCAAGTAGTTTACCAACCCAGCACAAGAAGGCACAGAAATGAATGCTCTACACCTCAGTGTGATTAAGTGCAGTGTTTTTGGTGCAAATTGGGCTTTACACTCATGTGAAATGCCATACATAAACCCAACTAAAAATCAACATGTGATCATTCACTTAATTGGTATTTATGGGATGGAGGATTCAGTGCCCTAGCACATATTAAAATGACATAGCCAAGATGAAATGCACACTTAAAACTCCCCTGATTTTGATGAACTGCAGTGCGACAAGCCCAGTGCTCTTGTTAGAGATGTTGAGGGCTGCATGTCTGCAGTTTTGGACCATTACATGCTGAACAACTAAAAAGAACCTACATGGCATCGTTCCCTTGCCAATATATAAACAACTAAATCTAACCTGCAATATAAAATGCGTATTTTTAAGGTTTATTATTTTAATCCTTAAATAGGAACATGGCATTCTGTCCACTGTACCTTGACAAGTAGGGGTGTAACTATGCAACAATGTACATTGTGGGAATGTACAATTCACATCACTGGAACCAGCATTCTATTAATTTTGCATCAAGTCATCTGATTTGAACACCAGAGGCCCCAATCTGCACAACCCATAGGAGTTAAAATATACACAGCAAGTTGGGCCCATTAACTCCAGATTAATGGCTGACATGCATTATAGGTTCCAAGCTTAACATTTATTAAAAAAAAAAAAGTTCTTATGCAGAGATCTATAGTCCCCAAGAAAGACTGTTCAACTCTGGCATTTTAGCCAACTTTGGAGCAGTTACTGCTCATTATGCTTCAATCATGTTGCTTGGGTCAGAGAATTTATTAACGAAATCTTTAGCTGAATTTATAAAATCAATTTTATAAGCTATGGTTGAACCATTAGTATATTTCCTTTAGAATATTAATCCTTTGTTCGATGACTAGTTTTATACAAAAAGACACCCAGAAATCAAAAAGACCTGCCATTCTTCCTTCTCAAATTATGTCATATTGAATGAAATTAAGCCAGTATTATGAATTGAATCACATCATGAGCAGAGTGTATAGTTACACTCCTAATTTACAGTAATACACAGCACACTTTAAAATAAGCCAACATGGGCATTATTAACCATCAACTACATGAAATATTGGGTTTCACAATTTTAAGGGACACAAATAATAAATCACTGGCCAAAAATGAATAAATCATTACAAATTAAAGCATCTAGAAAAACCTGTGATAAGTGGTACTGACTTGCAGGAGTCCTGCAGTGACTGCCAAAGATGCTGTAGCGCTGTAATAATGTACTGCAGGCTAGGCAGGATGTAGTTCTGATGCACAAACAGCAGCAGCTCCTTTATAAACTCCAAAAACTTGAAAATACTGTCTGGGGTGTTGGCATTGATCTGAAGGCAAGCAAGCATATATTTTAAAAAATAAATAAAACCCCTTTATACTCAATTATGGGAAGGACAATATTCTCACATTTAGACTTGCACATGAATGAGTGTCTTTGAAAGGTTAGTTAAATCAATTACATAGCCTTCTTAAGCAAAACCTAAAACAGACCTGTCACCTTATCAGCAGTCTTCAAAGACCAAAAAAAAAAACACTTGTACTTTACTTCTAAGGCACAGTTTAATAGCTATTAATGAATAGCAGCCACCATAAAACCTGCAAGAACTGTTCACAGTGGCTTTAATGAAAGATAAACTAGATCTCACCCATTCTACAAATAGTGGTGTGCTCTCCTGCAGCCATAGTATCAATTCAGAACTCTTCTGTGCAATAAAGACTGCAGCCACCTTCAGCTTTTCCAATACGGCTTCCAAAACTGGACCCATAGCCTCCACAGCCAGAGAATAATAATATGGCATCGTTTCAGCTAACCAGCTGCGCGCGCGCACACACACACACACACACACACACTTTCAGCTACACAAAGCTGCAATTTCAGAATTACTTAATTTTTTTTTTATTTTTATTTACTTTATGCCCTGCTGGCTGTAATGGGTCACTTTTCTACAGGCCTGCTGGGATACTGCAGTGACTCCACTCTTCTGCAGGTACAGAGCTGTGGTGGAGTCCGCAAATGCACCATGAGATCTCACATCATGAGCAATAAAACTGGCAACAAACACCAGCAGCACCAGTAGCACCCGTGACCATGGGAACCCCTGAGAGCAAATTTTCATCTGCAGAGACTACAAAAAGGAACAGAGATGGAATGAGTGAGAATTAATTGAACATTAGTTTGGGGGAAAAAAAAAAAAAAAAGAGGCACCACTTTTAGTCATGTCAACCTTACTATGACACCTAGCATTTTACATTAGGAATAGGTCGTGCTACTATTACTCTTAAGACACAGCATTTTGCAGTTGATTAGGACACCCAGAATGACATTGTTTATAATGTTGTGGAACATCCAGCAAACAGGTTAGCTCCTATTATGACTCAGCAGCACCAAGTCATTCACTCACCAGCCCTTTGTTTTTCCTCTTTAATAAAGTTTAAGCACAGGTCATGTTACCCAGAAACTGCAAATCCCTCCAGCCTGAAGATTATCCATAGTGAAAAACTATTACAAAGCTCTGACACTGGAGACTCATTCCAAAAATGTGAAACATCCCTCAGAAAGCATCAATTACACATTTTTAATCCATTTGTGTGCCATGTCCAACATACAAGCCCCTAAAGTTGTTACTATAGAAGTTATATTAAGCTAGTCTGAAGGAGAACCACCTTTGGAAATACAGTCAGAGCTGACATTTATAGATCATTAAAAAAAAAAAAGACCTAACCAATTAGAGATCATTTAAAAGCACTGTGGTATAAAACTATCATCCTAACCTTGCAATTTGGTAGGACAGTCTAGTATTTACTCCTTTTAATTAAAAATAAAAACCCCTTCACTGGCCAGAATGATGCATCAGAAAACAATGTCTTACACTGCAGACAGCGTTGCATTCCTGTACATCATCCAAATTAGCTGTAGACCTAATCTCTTCGTTGGTCACTCTGAAAGACTGAATTGTTTCCTGAAGGCTGTTTCGCAACTGCAAAAAAAAAAAAAAAAGTGTCAGTACTACACAAAAAGCAAAAAAATGAAGGGGACCAAAAAAAAAGTCTACCACTGTACCTTCAGTGGGAGGGTGCTCCATAAACTAAGCAGATGATTCAACAAGAGGCTGTTGGGGAAAGTGGTTTCAGAAGCCGATTACTTAAAACACAGATTTACAAAATAGCACTTGATTAATAAATTGCACGGATCTCATTAAACGAGCAGTCCTGTGACTCTAGAAAGAAGCCCCAGTGAAATGACAAACACTAATTATTCTATTCACATTCACTGTATATGAGCAATTGCATGCTCTGATTGGCTACTCTACTGTTAGGCTATCAGCTCATATATCATGAGTAGAGGAAAAACAAAATGGTGGAGTGTGTTGTTAAAATAAGCATATTTGATAGTAAGAACTTATTTTTCAAAAATAGCATTTTTCACAAATTGCTATAGTAATTTCACGGGTTCGTTTACATTCTAAGCAGAAATGATTTTGGACTTTATTAGTGTGCTTGAAAAAGCACACTATTGTTCTTCTTAAGTTCTATTATTTGTATCCACCCGTTTGTTGGATCCACGATCCAACGAAGGCTTTTGAGATAGAGATACCGTTCCAACGCTGAAACGTAGGGCCCGCTCTGGAATGGTGTGCTTGTTCAAAAATGGCTGCGCTACCCCTTGTCGTTCGTTCAGAATTCCCGTTTTTCAGTAAAATTCTGTGCCATTGAAATGAATGGGAGTGATGATGTCATCAGGAGGCTCCCCACTCTAGAGGTTACAGCGTGTGCAGCAGAAAAAAAAAACCCAAATTAAAACATGGATTTTGACTGTAAAATCGCATGTTTTAAACCCTGTAAAACCTCTGAATAAAACTGAACATACAAAAAAGGGTGGAGAAGAGATTTCACTGCACTTTGCGCAGTGAAATCTCCCTTCAAAATGCTGTGAAAGAGTGTGTGACAGACTGAGCCGCGATGCTGACAGAGCGCGCAGGCAGCCATTTCGCCAGCATTTACAGTGGGGAGAACAAGTATTTGATACACTGCCGATTTTGCTGGTTTTCACACTTGCAAAGCATGTAGAAGTCTGTAATTTTTATCATAGGTGCTCTTCAAGTGTGAGTGA
>JAPEIY010000026.1:45834339-45849658 GCA_026122135.1 Cathorops aguadulce | reverse complement strand
GGAAATTATTTTTGTATTTTGATACTGAATGAAGAAATGGGTTGTTCCATAAGGCATAAGTTTTCACATCTAAATAGCCTTATGAAAGTGTGTTCCATAGCAGTAGGCAAATAATATGAGGGAGAAGTTATTTTTGTGCCAGATATTGGATGGGAAAAGAAAAAGTTTGTGTGAATTTCTTATTTCAGGAATTAATATGTTAATGTCATGCGTAAGTGTCATGCGTAATGCCACCTGAAATGTACATGTAACCTCCGTAGACGGTTCCTGCATGACCATAGTGTGGCTCATTCATCTTGGCCATGAAGAATACATGAAGAATGTTCTTTGTAAAATCTCTCTTTGTTTGTTTTTAACCTTTGAGGTGTTAATTTATTCCTGAGAATCTGGCAGAATGTTCTATTAAAGAAAATAGTCTTTGTGTGTGCTGTAAAGTGGTTTGATAAAATGAAATCGGAATCGGCCAAAATCGGTATCGGCAGGTGACACTCCATGGACAATCGGAATCAGCCCAAAAAATTGCAATCGGTGCATCTCTACTTTAAAGCCAAGCCAACTTCACAATCATTTTAAATAGGTTTATATGTGTAAAATGAACTCTTTTTTTTCCTTTCTGCACTGCAGAATCCCAAAGTCATCAGATATAAATGTTTATATGACAACCATTTTTTTTTTATTTTTAATGGATTATATATAAATGAGCGTTAGGAAGGTGCTGCAACTTTACAATACCCACAAGCAGATTCCTGTAAGCTGTATAACATTTTCAGTGATTATCTTCACTCTATGGTTCGATAGAGTGATATCTACATAGTCTCCACATCTCATCCCAGTTGAACACCTAGAGGAGATTTAGGACTGATGTCACCATCACCAGAATAAAGACAAACTTAGAGAATATCTTTAGGATGAATGGTGTTCATCTCTCCCGTACGATTCCAGAGACTTGTCAAATCTAAGGCAAGGCGCACTGATGCTGTTGTGGTGGCTCATGGTGGCCCAGCACCTTAGTAAGGCACTTTATGTTGGTTTTTATTTTAATTTGTCAGAACTCATGCATCATGGTTGTCATTTGTTTGTTTTCAAAGTACAATCAACTTAACCACTTTCTTCTAATTATTCATATATTTGAAATGTCTGTATTTAGGGCATGGAAACCCAGCATTTGGAAAGATCACAATCAGCATAGTATACATTTTTGATGCCATTGAACATTCTTGGTTGAATTTCTGTATTCTGTGAATGCTGCTGTTGACTACTATCAGGAATATTAAGTCTCAAGTGGGGACAGTGATCAGGTTGCAGGAAGAAAAAATGAAATGAGTCTGAAATAACCTCGCAACTGTTTCTGATTTACTGCTTGGTAAAATCAATACCAGGTAACTGGTGCAGTTACGTTTATCCTGTGTCAGTTTCCCCACACTGTCTAATTCTATCTGGCATGTCTAGCATTTATTTTGCATCCTAAAGTTTTCATGTGAAATATAATTTTAGCCATAAAATCCTTTTCATGTGGGAACAAAAGACTCATTCAGCGCACTTTTCATTTCACACATAATGAGCATTACACACTTCAAATATGAAAATGGTTATTTTATTAATTCAGCAACATATAGTGTTCATCAATCAAGTGTTCTTAAAAGAAATAAAATTGTCTGATAATGAAATCAAATTATTGTTGATCTTCCTATATCCATGTATTCATTAATGTACTTTAGCATTTGCATGGGGCAGTAGAACAGAAGAATGGATAGCTATTTGCACAGTTAGTGTTAGACCCGCCAGCTGGAAAAAGAGAAAGCACAAACATTAAAATCATGTTTAATCTGAATGAAAGCAGTCAACAACGTAAATCAATTGAGGACAAACTTTACCATTGTTCCTCATGACAGCACACGAGTAGCTGGATACACTGTTTAGTGAGTGCCAGTTACTGTAGGAGAACCGAGTACTGTCAATCCAGCGCCATGTTCCCTACAAAATACAAAATCACATGTATTACATACTCATAAAAACAAGTGACATCAACATAAATTGCTTAAGTAGTGACTTTTTTGTCATTTTTATATCATTTTAATAAAGGAACATTTTATAATTTCAGGCGTGTACATTCTCTAGATTAATTCAGATGCCTTTCACTGGTCATTGTAATTTGTAAGTGTATTACCTGGATGTTGTAGGCACCAAGCCAAGCGTATGATGTGCCTGTGACTTGAAGCAAATTCTGCAGGAAGCTATGTTCATCCAGGTTGTGTACAGATGCCAAACTTGCCTGTTCAGCTACACACTGTGTCTAACGACATAATTGGAAAGATAGAAGAAGACAATCAACACAGCCCTGAAGCTAATCAGACTTTGTCATAAACAAATGCTTCATTTTTAAAACTATGTTTATTCATCACTTCTTTTCTTACATTAATTCTACTGCACCTTTAACTTTCTGTCCTTCATCCACCATCTTTCAAAGGTGTAAACTTCTGCATTTTAAGATTTTGGTTATAGTTGTTCAGGTATTTACCTCAGCATTGTTCCAGGACTGACTTGACCTCACAAACAGAAAGCAGCGTGTTCCATGTCTAAACCAGCCAGGACGACAGTAGCCTGACTTATCTGTGGACAATAATACACATCTCTGTTCCATGCATACAGTGTTTCTACTGGTTTCATGGAATTTACAATTTTAAAAAATCTGTTTGATTGAGCAGTTGTTTCACTTGGTTATTCCAGTTACCTTCAGCAGCAAGTAGTTGTCTGAGTGCTTCCTCCTTATCTTCAGCAGAAAAATGATAATATATTATTACAGTCTTATTTACGGTTTTCAAAGCAACAAAAGGATTCTTCTAGCAAGAACTAATATACCAGTATACTGACCTGCATCAACCAACTTATCAACAACCAGCTCAGTAGTTTCCTCTGGAGAAAAGAGCCAGTTTAAGAATGAATGAATGAATGAATGAATGTGTATTTATTTGTATGGAACTACCAGGAACTACCTTTATCTTTCACATGATGATAATAGTAACACAGTCTAGAAAATATTTATTAGAGCATTTTATTTCATCCCAAACTGTTCACTGTTGATGGTCACTAACCTGGAAGTTTCTCATTCTGCTCAGGCTGAGTCTCAATTGCTGCAGCTACAGAAACAACATAAACACCAGTAACATTACCAACAGCACTACACGAGTCACAATACAATTCACTGCATCACTGTTCCAGAGCAGCTGAAGTGTGTTACTCTCTGTAGTACTTCTTGCTGTCTCACCTGCAGCAGTCCTCAGTGTAAAGGCAGCAAACAGCAGCACACACACAATCCAAACCTTCATGATGATGATGATGGTGATCAGTGCAACTATAGAGAAAAGGACAAATAAATACATTTTTACGAATGTGATTCAAATCAAACAATTTCAGTTCAACATGTCCATCTTCCATCTCTCTTTATGATCATAGTTTTACAAGGTTCCATCTCATATTCATTTTCAATCCAAATAGAAGCTTCACAAGATAGTGTTTTTAGTTCCCAATGCAGCTTAGAATAAGTTGAAAATGTGTTTCAAACTTATTAAAAAAAAAGAGAAAATGTACCGATTTTTTAGGTCTCAGGTTCTCTGGTTGTATCTCTGTGGCTGATTGAGGGTAATCTGTTGAATGAGGCTCCCAGAGTGCTATATATACCAGTCCATCTCATTAGTTGCACTCAGCTCACCCGGAAACTTTGTTGAACATCCAGGAATATTTACCAGCAATTAATTCATGGTTAACTGTAAAATCCATTATCAAAGTCAGATCAGATATCTCTCTGCCTACTCAAGTGATATTGACCCTGTTTTTCTGCGTTGACCTCTGTGCACTGGCAAACTAATTGAGATTGGGTTGCCAAAACCACTCAAGTGATAAGAAATGCTGTGTGCTATCGATGTGCAATAACACTGTCTTAAAATTGGATAGAGTTCAAACATAAATCACCTTCAAGAAGTTGTTGCACCAGTATAATAGCAGTAATCCTGAAAGCTCTATAATATTCTGAGTAATCATCTCACGTTATCTTTATTGTTCCCTTTCATGACAAGTTTTTCTCGACATTGTTATTAATTCAGGACACATATATTTTCCCAGTCAACAAACTTTTTTTTTATATTTGTGTGCCTTTAATAATTGTTTTAATTGTTAAATGAATTGTTAATTTTTTTTCAAAGGATAAGACACTTTTAATATTTTACAGTGTTTATATCTAAAAGGTCAAAGATTAATTCTTTAAAAATATGTTGATTATTATTGAGGGGGTGGCACGGTGGTGTAGTGGTTAGCACTGTCGCCTCACAGCCGGAAAGTCCTGAGTTCAACTCCAGTGGCCGACGAGGGCCTTTCTGTATGGAGTTTGCATGTTCTCCCTGTGTCTGCATGGGTTTGCTCTGGTGTCCCCTGAAGACATAGAGATTAGGTAAACTGGTGACTCTAAATTGACTGTAGGTGTGAATGGTTGTTTGTGTCTGCCCTATGATAACCTAGTGACTTGTCCATGGTGTTCTCTGCCTCTTGCCTATAGTCAGCTGAGATGGGCTCCAGCTTGTCTGTAACCCTGTACAGGATAAGTGGCTACAGATAATGGATGGATGATATTATTGATAGAAAAAATGGTTCATGATCCACCAGCAACCAATTGTTGTTCAAGGAAAATAATCGATGCCAGTGTGCTATAAATAATAATATGGAACATCCATGAAAATTATTTCCTGTTAAGTTTATTCAAAAAGATTTTCATCAAACTGGATGAACTCATTCTTATTTCAGACTCAAAGTGAGCTGTTTATGTGTCCCTAAACTGGACACTCTGTAGATAATCTTCATGTATATCCATGTTGCATGTAATTTGATCCAAAGTTATAGGCGAGAGGGGTTTAGTGCCAACCTTACCTTTAAAATGAAATGCGTGTGAGTCTGATCCCCACATTTAGAACTTTAATGGGATTGCTTGTGTTTTCTAAAGAGCTTTAAATGTTCTTCACTGTAGAATATTATATAGGTGTCACTTGTAAATGGACAGCAGGAAGAAGACTTCCTGACGTCAGTTAAGTGGCTCATCATTCATAATCTCCCTGAACATGTTTCTGCTTGTTGAAAATTACAAAAAATGTCACACCATCACACACACCATCCACTTGTAAAACAGATATATAATGTCTTCATAGGTCTTCAAATGCTAAATGGATGAAAGGCCATTGTTTTGGAATGAACCATAAAATAAAGCTTTAGTCAATGTTTTACTTCAGTTTTTATTGTGTAATCTGTATCCTCGCTCAATTTCTTAGGTTGAATGAAGTAAGTCTACATCGTGTATCTGCCTCAGAATGTTAGTTTAATGTCATCCCTACTTCACTATCATTTTAAATAGGTTTATATGTGTAATATGAACTGTATTTTCTTTCTGCACTGCAGAATCCAAAAGTCAAAGTCATCAGATATAAATGTTTATATGACTACCATTTTTATTTTTAATAGTACCCACAAGCAGATTCCTGTAAGCTGTATAATAGTTACAATGATGACCTTCACTCTATATTTATGGTTTGATAGAGTGATATCTACACAGTCTTCACATCTCATCCCAATTAACACCTAGAGGAGATTTAGGACTGATGTCACCAACACCAGAATACAGACACAAACTGAGAGAATATCTTTAGGATGAATGGTGTTCATCTCTCCAGTATGATTCCAGAGACTTGTCAAATCAAAGGCAAGGTGCACTGATGCTGTTGTGGTGGCTCATGGTGGCCCAGCACGTTAGTAAGGCACTTTTATGTTGGTTTTTATTTTAATTTGTCACAACTCATGCATTATGGTTGTCATTTGTTTGTTTTTAAAGTGCAATCAACTTAACCACTTTCTTCTAATTATTCATATATTTGAAATGTCTGAATTTAGGGCATGGAAATGCAACATTTATAAAGATCACAATCAGCATAGCATACATTTTTGATGCTATTGAACATTCTTGGTTGAATTTCTGTATTCTATAAATGCTGGTGTTGACTATTTTCAGGCATATTAAGTCTCAATGGGGGCAGTGATCAGGATGCAGGAAGAAAAAATGAAATGAGTCTGAAATAACCTGGCAACTGTTTCTGATTTACTTCTTGGTAAAATCAATACCGGGTAACTGGTGCAGTTATGTTTATCCTGTGTTAGTTTCCCCACACTGTCTAATTCTATCTTCCATGTCTAGCGTTTGTTTATTTTACCTCCTGTTTTCATGTGAAATATAATTTTAGCCATAAAATCCTTCTCATGTGGGAACAAAAGACTCAATCAGCACACTTTTCATTTCACACAAAATGAGCATTACACACTTATTTCAAATAGTAAAATGGTTATTTTATTCATTCAGCAACATATAGTGTTCATCAATCAAGTGTTCTCAAAAGAAATAAAATTGTGTCTGATAATGAAATCAAATGATTGTTGATCTTCCTATATCCATGTACTCATTAATGTACTTTAGCATTTGCTTGGGTCAGTAGAACAGAAGAATGGATAGTTATATGCACAGTTAGTGTTAGACCAGCCAACTGGAAAAAGAGAAAGCACAAATATTACAATCATGTTTAATCTGAATGAAAGCAGTCAACAACGTAAATCAATTAAGAACAAACTTTACCATTGTGCCTAATCAAAACACACGGGTAGCTGGATACACTGCTTAGTGAGTACCAGTTACTGTAGGAGAACTGAGTTCTGTCAATCCAGCGCCATGTTTGCTACAAAATACAAAATCACATGTATTACATACTCATAAAAACAAGTGACATCAACATAAATGGCTTACGTAATGCCTTTTTTGGTCATTTTTATACCATTTTAATAAAGGAACATTTTATAATTTCAGGTCTGTACATTCTCTAGATTAATTCAGATGCCTTTCACTGGTCATTGTAATTTGTAAGTGTATTACCTGGATGTTGTAGGCACCAAGCCAAGCGTATGATGTGCCTGTGACTTGAAGCAAATTCTGCAGGAAGCTATGTTCATCCAGGTTGTGTACAGATGCCAAACTTGCCTGTTCAGCTACACACTGTGTCTAACGACATAATTGGAAAGATAGAAGAAGACAATCAACACAGCCCTGAAGCTAATCAGACTTTGTCATAAACAAATGCTTCATTTTTAAAACTATGTTTATTCATCACTTCTTTTCTTACATTAATTCTACTGCACCTTTAACTTTCTGTCCTTCATCCACCATCTTTCAAAGGTGTAAACTTCTGCATTTTAAGATTTTGGTTATAGTTGTTCAGGTATTTACCTCAGCATTGTTCCAGGACTGACTTGACCTCACAAACAGAAAGCAGCGTGTTCCATGTCTAAACCAGCCAGGACGACAGTAGCCTGACTTATCTGTGGACAATAATACACATCTCTGTTCCATGCATACAGTGTTTCTACTGGTTTCATGGAATTTACAATTTTAAAAAATCTGTTTGATTGAGCAGTTGTTTCACTTGGTTATTCCAGTTACCTTCAGCAGCAAGTAGTTGTCTGAGTGCTTCCTCCTTATCTTCAGCAGAAAAATGATAATATATTATTACAGTCTTATTTACGGTTTTCAAAGCAACAAAAGGATTCTTCTAGCAAGAACTAATATACCAGTATACTGACCTGCATCAACCAACTTATCAACAACCAGCTCAGTAGTTTCCTCTGGAGAAAAGAGCCAGTTTAAGAATGAATGAATGAATGAATGAATGTGTATTTATTTGTATGGAACTACCAGGAACTACCTTTATCTTTCACATGATGATAATAGTAACACAGTCTAGAAAATATTTATTAGAGCATTTTATTTCATCCCAAACTGTTCACTGTTGATGGTCACTAACCTGGAAGTTTCTCATTCTGCTCAGGCTGAGTCTCAATTGCTGCAGCTACAGAAACAACATAAACACCAGTAACATTACCAACAGCACTACACGAGTCACAATACAATTCACTGCATCACTGTTCCAGAGCAGCTGAAGTGTGTTACTCTCTGTAGTACTTCTTGCTGTCTCACCTGCAGCAGTCCTCAGTGTAAAGGCAGCAAACAGCAGCACACACACAATCCAAACCTTCATGATGATGATGATGGTGATCAGTGCAACTATAGAGAAAAGGACAAATAAATACATTTTTACGAATGTGATTCAAATCAAACAATTTCAGTTCAACATGTCCATCTTCCATCTCTCTTTATGATCATAGTTTTACAAGGTTCCATCTCATTCATTTTCAATCCATATAGAAGCTTCACAAGATAGTGTTTTTAGTTCCCAATGCAGCTTAGAATAAGATGAAAATGTGTTTCAATCTCATTAAGAAAAAGAGAAAATGTACTGATTTTTTTTAGGTCTCAGGTTGTATCTCTGTGGCTGATTCAGGGTAATCTGTTGAATGAGGCTCCCAAAGTGTTATATATATATCAGTCCATCTCATAAGTTGCACTCAGCTCTCCAGGAAACTTTGCTGAACATACAGGAATATTTACTGGCAATTCATTCATGATTTACTGTAAAACCCATTATCAAAACCAGATCAGATATCTTTGTGCCTACTCAAAAGTGATATCTACTCTATCTGTGAAGATTCTCAGTCATCCAGGTACATAATGATATCTACCCTGTTTTTCTGCATTGACCTCTGTATACCAGCATACTGAATAATTCAGAATGGTTAACCAGAAAACACTCAAGTGATAAGAAATGCTATGCTCTATCGATGTGCAATAACGCTGCACTAAAAGTGGATAGAGTAAAAATATAAATCAGAGATCATGACTTTGGTCTTCCCCATGTTGACTTTCAGGCCTTTTTCCTCAAGACCAACCTTCCAGTGGTTCAGTTTTTTAAGTAGTTCATCCAAGGATTCTGCAATTATGACCAGGTCATCCGCATAAAGCATCTCCCAAGGACAACCAACTAAAACTCTCTTGATAAGGCCTCTAAAACAATTATAAACAAAAGGCTGCTCAAAACAGATCCTTGATGGACCCCAAACTTCACCTCGAACTCTTCACTGAGTGAGTTATATGTATTTTAATAATGGTTTTAATTGTCAAATGAATTGTTCATTTATTTTCAAAGAAAAGACACTGCAAAGATTTTACATAATGTTTAGAATATCTAAAATGTGTAAGGGAAATTTAATGGATGAACATTTTATTCTCTGTGTTCCTGTGTTGAACTCAAGGGAAAGAAAGTTGTTTTTTTCCCTTTCTGTGATTGCCTTTCTTGACCTTGGGTGGTGATAAGCGGGGGGGCCCCGAGTACTCCTAACTACGCTTCTGCCTGCACATCCCAGAGCATTCCAGGTGCACGAACTAACAAAGCTTCATAGAAAATCTTGAGCCAATTATGTCAAGACATAAGCAATGAGAGAATGCCTTTAGAGTATAATAGATAACAGCCACTAAAAACACAACTTGGAGCACGCGCGACTCTCGGGATCATCAGAAGTGATGTCTTCTTTTCTTCTTCTCTTTACTATTTTTTTTATATATCTGTTCTATATGATCAATCATAATAAATAACTGAAAAGACAACTGCTAAGCGTTCTGAAGTGTTTATTAGAAATTTCCATTACAGAAATCATCATCAGTCAACTTCCAGATGATACCACTCTCTTTTTACAGGATGCCTCACAGGTTCCAGTAGCTATTAGTACAATTAATTCATTTTCTCATGCCTCTTGGCTATATTTAAACATCAGTAAATGTGCTGCTCCCCCTTAAATCCTATAATGTTCCCTCTGTTTCTAACATTCCTAGGAAAGATTCTGTTACCTACCTTGGATTTACTATTAAACCAAGACATCAAATCTCTTTGAACTTCAACCCTATTATACAAAAAGTAAAAAAAAATAAGATTTAACTTATGACTTCACTTCAAAGAGACCTATCCCTCAAATGGTGAATCTTGTTGCCCAAGGCAGAGGGCATATCATGCCTCACTTATGTACCCCTTTCTGTTGTTGTAACAAACAAAGCTCTATGTCCATTGACAGAATTCTTTATAATTGTGTGTGGAGAAACAAAACACATTATATTAGAAAATCAGTTTTTGATGAACTCTTACATACATGGTGGCCTCAACTTTCTTAATTTTTCTACTCTTACTCAATACTTTTAAAATAAATTCGATTAAATGATTTCTTAAAAGCCCTAACTCTCTATGGAACTTTAATCCAAAGTACTTGTTCTTGAAACTTGGTGGCTTTAATTTTATCCTACTTTGTAACTATAATGTTGAAAAATACCCTTAAAACTGTCTCATATTCACAAGCAGATGCTTCTTTCTGGTCTTTGACCTATAACCCCCCCACCACCAGAATTTACATCTGGAATAACAGAGACATATTATATAAACAGAACATTATTTTTGGAAAAGTGGTTAATCAGCTTCTTAACTTGAGTGGCTATTTAATGCCCTACTTTGAGCTCTTACACAGACACAATATACCTATTCCACCAAAGGAATACGCTATAGTCTTTGATGCTATCCCTTTTGGTGCTGTCTTGCTTCTTAAGAACCCATTCCTTGAACTTAATTTATTACCTTGAAATCCTATTGTTACTGAACTTGATCAGATCTGTTTTTCTTCTAATAAGAAGTATAACAACTGTGATATCCGTGCTCTGTTTCAAAGAGATAATGTCTCCATTCTGAGTGCTGTTTCTTATTGGAGTAACCTTATCTCAGACCTGGAATAGAAGAAAATATGGTGTTTAACCTTGAAATATTTTATTACTAACAAAGTTAAAGAAGTGTCTTTTAAAATGATTCATCACTTTTACCTAACCGAGACTTTTCTGCAAAGATACTAAAAGGACATTGTGGTGGACTGCTCTTTTTGTCAACCTGCTCCAGAGGACCTTAATCACTTGTTTTGGTCAGGTACTCTCTTGTATTTTTTTTTTAGCAAGACCTTTGTGCATTGATTAACCAGCATATTCTCACAGAATTCTCTCTCTCATCTCTTTTTTTTTAAATGATGCATTGTTTGGCTTTTTCTTATACTCTGTGTCCAAATCCAACCATTCTACATTATCAACTTAATACTCGCCAAAGCACACATTCCCAAGTCAAATTTTTTTGTGAAATCCTCTTTTATTGTGTTTGAAAGAGAAACCAAGCAATACATTAAACACATTATTTTCTCTAAAAAAACCCAAAACCCTCAAAACCTTGGATTTATGTGTACTCTAACATATTTCTTTCCGAATGTATTTCTGTGATTTCTACCTGTATAGAACCCCCTGGCATTGTGATTTGTGTTTTCTCATTGTATTACTTTGCTGTTTAATAATAATAATAATAATAATAATAATAATAATAATAATAATAATAGCCACTAGTGCCAATAAAGGACCCTCACACATGAGAACATGCTGAAAACAATAGGGCATTGCACCCGGGGCCAAGCCTCTATCCCTGAGTAGCAGTGGCCAGGACTGATATATGTACCAAATTTCATGAGTCAAAGTTTTTAGGCAATGAAATCATTACTGTCCAGGTCCAAATGGTGGTGCTACACAAGAGGCTCACTTTGGACATGGGGATATGATGAGAAACCTCATGTCTTATAACCTGTGAGGTTTTAGCTCTATCAGGCAATGCATGGTGAATTTATGACACATTTCCTGTTTGCATGGCAAAACATACAAATTTATTGGTTCACCATTTCAACATCATGCAAGATATCACAAATCCTGTCACAAGTCAATTGATGAAAACAATGTGCCTTTCAGTTTTGTTCATCTTGGGGCACCCCACACACCTACCAATTTTGACACTGAAAGGTGAATCTATATACCGGCCAGAAGTCTCATTGATATGTGGGGATGCTATGGAGTCCAATGGACATACCCGAGGTCCAGCCTCTATCCCTGAATAGAGGGATGGCCAGGATTGATGTGAGTACCAAATTTCATGAATCAAAGTTTTTAAGCAATGGAATCATTACTGTCCAGGTCCAAATGGTGGTGCTATAACAGAGGGTAAAATTGGGCAAGTGGATATCATCAGAACCATCTATCCTATAACCTGTGAACTTTTAGCCATATCAGGCAATGCATGGTGAATTTTTGACATGCTTCCTGTTTGTGTGGCAAAACAAATTTATTGGT
The DNA here is from genome assembly GCA_026122135.1 of Cathorops aguadulce. NCBI lineage: Eukaryota > Metazoa > Chordata > Actinopteri > Siluriformes > Ariidae > Cathorops > Cathorops aguadulce. The sequence goes on along the minus strand of JAPEIY010000026.1, from coordinate 45,837,498 downwards.
TTGTCATTTCAACACCTTGAAAGATATTGCAAATCCCTTTGCAAGTTAAAATCAGCAACATCTTGACATTAAGTCTACCAAATATGGCATGAATCCAGTAAACTGCCTAGGAAGAGTATATCAAAATATAACACGTGTTTTGGCAATGGAGTCATTACTGTCCATGTCCAAATGGTGGCGCTATACCAGAGGGTGTCTTTGGGCATGTGGATATCTTTTGAACCATGATATCCTATAACCTGTGAATTTTGAGCCATATCAGGCAATGCATGGTGATTTTGTGACTCACTTCTTGTTTGACACAGATAGATGAAACTGTATACTGGGCAGGAGTCTCAATGTGGCATCCAAAGCTATAAATTTGAATCTAACATTTTAGGGGGCACTATGTTGTTTCTAGCCTCACCCAAGGCAAATAACCTAAGAATAATAAACTTTTGCCCTATTTTCACAAGTGCACGAAATGCCTTAAATTTTCAAATTTTCCAAGGTGTCAAATCTGTAATTCGAGAAAAAGAATAATATGAAAAAAATTCTGAAAACAATACAGCCCAAACCCTTCATAATTTAAAATCAGCAACATCTTGACTTCCGGTCGGAACACCGTCAAAATGGCCGCATAGCGAGGGAGCTCCCGGTTGAACCAGAGCAATTAGAGAAATACCACCATACAAACCAAACAATTCATTCTGCAAAAAGCATAGAGAAAGGGGATAAAAAACAATATCACCACCTTGAGCAGTAAACGTCATCTGAAGACAGGTGGGAGAGAAAAACGGAGCACAGCAACAAGTAGCAGCTAACAGGCCTGAGCTAGCAAACAAAGCAGCGTAGTGTGAAGAAATGGCCGACTTGGATCCGATTCTGCAAGAACTAAGAGGGTTTCACCAAGAAAACAAAGAACAATTAGAGACTATAAGAGAAGAAATTGTAAAGGTGTATACCAGACTAGACAAGGCAGAAAGGCGAATTGAGAAAGCAGAAGAGAGGATTCAAAACATGGAAGACTTCATCATGGCTATGCTAAAGCTACACACTAAGATAGAGGACAAGTTGCTGGATCTGGAAAGCCGCTCCAGGAGCGAGAATATAAGGATCTATGGGGTGCCAGAGGGATCCAAGAAGGAATCAACCACAAAGGTCTCATTTGTAGAAAATTTACTCCGTGAAGGTCTCGAGCTAATGCACGACATGCCCGACCTGCAGATTGAAAGGGCTCACCGGTCGTTGGGACCGCAGCCACTGAGGGATGCGCCACCGTGCTCCATTGTAATCAAGTGTTTAAATTATAGAACAAAAGAGACATTACTCCGCAAGGCATGGCAGAGGAAGGGATTCATCTGGCAAGAAAACCGCATAAACCTGGATCATGACTATCCACCTCTAATACTCAAGAAAAGAAGAGAATACACAGAGAGCCGCAAAATGCTGAAGGAAAATAAAGTTCAGTTCCAAACCCTCTTCCCTACCAGGCTACGCGTGAGACATGAGGACGGAACCAAAACCTACAAGACTGTAGACGAGGCATCAGAGGACCTGCTGAAGAGTGGTTACTGCATGACAACCACCACACCTCTGGAGACGCTCATGGAGCAGGTGCAGCGGCTGACCTGGAAGAGAGTGGACAGACAAGCAAAGAAGGGCACAGCCAAACGGGAGCAAAGCTACAAGGAGAAGCTTCGAGCCTTCAGGAAACCATCACCGACCCCCTCCAGGACATGAAGGTCTTAACCCATGCTCGAAGACAACAGAATGAATTGTGACATTTCGTATAATGTACTGACTGTAATTAGGGGTGAAGATTCACTATTGGTTTGCTCAGGGCAAATTTTTTTCACTTTAGACTTTTTTTCTTATCTTTTTTTTTTTTACCGACATGCGACTGTGGCAGGTAAGGGCCTCTTCTTCCGGTCTGAGGAGGAAGACTGTTCTCTTCGAGCCGCCTCGGGAGGTTCAACAGGGTCATATTATCAGACCCCTACATAGGAAGTCACATGGACAAATTGTGTTCAGTTTGTTGTTGTTTAGTGTGTTAGTTGTTTTTTCCCCTGCCGGTTCTCGCAGGGAGGGGGAAGCGCACCAGGTTTTTGAGAGGGATGGAGGGGGGGAAAAAAAACAAAAACACAGATACAAAACAGGGCTTTAAAAATAGCATCATTTAATATAAATTGAGTACTCAATCCAGTTAAAAGGGGGAAGATCTTGTCAAAATTAAAGATAGATAAAATCCAAATAGCCCTCTTACAGAAGACGCACCTCAACAACTCCGAACATACTAAATTGAATAAATCAGGATTTAAACATATTTACTTTTCTTTACATGGATTGGGGAGGAGGAGTGGTGATTCTGATATCCAATGCAGTAAATTATGAAAACACATCAGAACATAAGGATAAGGAAGGCAGATTTATTATGGTTACAGGGAAAATAGACGGTATTGCGATAAGTTTCCTTAACGTGTACTGTATGTGTCACCGGGCAGTGACTGGTCCTTTTATAAATATATGGTTGATTTAATGACATTAAAGTCCCTTGACTTTTTGTTATGTGGCGGAGATTTTAACATCCGATTAAATCCCAGAAGTGACTCATCAAACGGGAATCCAACACAAAAAACATTAGCAGACGATTAAATACTTGGACGCATGAAGTGGGGATTGTGGACGTATGGAGAGAGATAAACCCGACAAGCCGAGACTATTCACATTACTCGTGCGCTCACGATGTTTACTCATGCATCGATTACTTTATGCTTAAAGGAGATCTTTTCAGGGTGATTAACTGTGAAATAGGACCTAGTACTATCTCAGATCATGGCCCCATGTCAATCCATTTGAATAATAAGAAATCCACTCTCTGGAGACTGAATTCAAACATTTTGAATAACCCAGTTATTAAATATAAATTGAAAAATGAGATTAAATTATATTTGGAAAGTAAAGATAATGAAGTGATCCCACCCATTCTCTGGGATGCATTAAAAGCAGTGTTGAGGGGCAAAATAATAGCCATCTCCGCATATGAGAATAAAATTAGGGAGCAAAAACTCAAAAAATTAGAAGAGGGCTTGAAAAGGCTACACAAAGAACACACAGTCTCTCAAAGATGATGACAAATGTAAGATTAAAGAATTGAAAAAAGAAATAGATGAAATAAAT
>JAPEIY010000026.1:45324090-45336176 GCA_026122135.1 Cathorops aguadulce | reverse complement strand
TATATATATATATACCCACACACAAGGTAAGTTAAAAGTTTTCTATCTATCTATCTATCTATCTATCTATCTATCTATCTATCTATCTATCTATCTATCTATCTATAAACCTTGCCCATTATGTGATGCATAGATACAGTAATGTGAATAAGAAAAAGGACATAACATGAATAATCAGACATATTTATTGCCCTTCATTGCTCACTGCTATGCTGTTAGCACTGACTAATTAACTGTTACTCTCAGTGATAAAAAAAAAAAAGGGTACTACTTCTAATTCAAAAGGTGGCAAATATATGTCATTTTACAGTATATTGTTTTTATGAAGGAAGTGCCATCTACTCATGTGCCTTTTCTGTTCATTTAATTTCATTTTATGTTAAATGAATGAATGAATGTGTGATGCCCTGTGATGGGCCGGGATACACTCTGGGTGAACTGGATGGGGCAGGTTAAGTTATTACTGAAGACAAATTAATTAAATGAAGCAATTCACAGCATTGTTATACTTGTTATTTAAAGTGTTAAATAATCATATTAAAACCATTTTGGATCTGTCAGATCGGTCGGTTTCATTAAAATTGTATTAAACAATTAAAAACAGAGCCTTGATTTCCCCCCTTAAATCTCTAATATATCATTTTTCTTATCACTAAGATGCTTAAAATAGCACTAACCATGATGACTTAGTGCTGACAGTGAGACAGAGTAACTTGGCTCTCTGCCAAAACAATGTGTAAACTTCCAGGGTAACCACCCAATACTCCACTAATTCACTTTATCAAATTCTGAATGTAATTAAGAGAAAAGTAAACAGCTTTGGGCAGACAATAACAAAAATTTGAGTTGATTGAAGAAAAGCCTCCAACATTACTTGAAATTAGACCAGTCCTGATAACATCTACTTACTAAACTTAATTAGTTCAGGCACTCAGTTCTATATGTGGGGTAAAGCTTTGCCTCAGCTCATAACCTTTCTGATAGCAGATCTATCTTTTTCAATCTCACATATTAACAAAAGATATCACATTTTAAAATGTGCCTAGGAAAAGAAGTAATTTAATAATAATAATAATAATAATAATAATAATAATAATAATAATAATAATAATAATAATAATAATGAAAAATACCACATCTAGGTTCAACACATCTTTGATCTATGGTTTGAGGAGAAAAAAGCAGACATTTGCAGCGAATACTTGTAAAGTATGAGACAATATCCTCTTTCAAATAGTAAAGTAGGCTCAGCTTCTTAATTAATGCAACCTAATTGCAATGCCCTTAAGATGTGTTGAAGTGCTTCTGATCAAGATATATACGGCATGCCTTGGCACAATCCAAAGTAGATTTTCTCAGATACTGCCAATGAGATATGAAACATGAAAGGGGAAGGGTAATAGGCCTACTGGTGTGAATTCAACAAACAGTGTTTTTTCAATATGGCCTCTGCTCTAAACTCCATTGATGTTTAGGAAGCACTCCAGTGACTTTCGGCCATTGGCGTCAGGGAGCCCTCCTCCCTTGTCCATTGCGAGCTTGATGTGAGCGTGAAAGCTGTTGCTAATAAAAGTTTCAAAGAAAGGGATGAAAAGGAGGAGAAATTGAGCAGCCAGGGCTGCATTATCCCTGCTCTGTATGGTGGCTGCCCCAGCGGAGGTGTTCTGCCAATGGCAGGGGCTCGGAGAGGTCGCTGGAGATGTCACCAGTATTGCTCGAGGGCAGGGGCAAAATCACTCGCTTCTCACAAGCTTCAAAGTGCAGGGCAATTACACTCAAGTAGCCAAATGAATAGATGTATCAGCTTGCCAGCAGTTTCTTGAGCAAAACAGAAGAGGTCTTTGAGAAAGAGAGAGGAGGGCAGAGCCACACCTTATGAGTAATGCATAACAACTCGCATGATAATTGCTAGGAGGGAAAAAAGCTGCCTATACACCATCCAAAAAAAAAAGGAACTTACCTCAATCTTTGGTTTTGATCGTGGAGAGAAAAATATGAATAGCAAAAGAGCCGGAATGGCTGCACTCCATATGAGCAATGCTGTTTAGAGAAGGCACTCATTGTGAATGCTTCTCTCGGGCAGTGGCACATACGAAGTCAGATTCCCATTGAGTGTACTGAAAAGAGCCTTTGATTGGAAATTGCTTTGGCAGGAGAGCTCACCTGCAGAGAGTAGTCTATAGCCTCTTTTGGAGAGCCCAGCAGCTGCCAGAGCTGTAAGTCTGGGCACCTAGTGGGCCAAAGAATGGAGGCTGCAGAGTCTTTCAATACAAAGCCACTTAGTAACAGAAGGCATGTGCCAAGCTTGCAAAGCCAGAATAAAAAGTGCCCTTCGGAGTTGACTAAATATCAGGGGCCACTTTTTTTGCTTTCTCCCAGTCCCTGCTCCTCAGCCCCCGCTCACACTTCTATCACAAGGACAATAGCAGACCTAAGGAGCCCTAACTGCAGAAATATACCAACAATCGCCAGGGAAAGGGTTGAGGAACTCCGCCGGAGTGTGGAAGCCATCAATTACATAGAGCAAAAGTTAAAAACCCAGCAGGGCCCACGCATTAGAATGCAGAGATATGCAGGCCTGCAGGCAGTGGAAGCCTGAACTGTGGCCAGGCGAAGCCCACAAAATGAAAGTGTGGAGTATGAATCATGAGTAAGAAAGTTTTACCACAACTTGTCTCATTTTTTTTCCCACTGATTGGAAAGATATGAGTTGGATAATTGTGTAAAAATTGCAGCTGAAATCCAAGTGCATAAAATCTCATTGATGCTGGGTAAATATACTACCTTTACTGTTTCCAAAGTAAAAATCCAATTAATCTTCCGAAACAATATAAACTTGCAGATGAACTGTAAACAAATCTAAACAGCAGTTGTTGCATCTTCGTACAACAGCAAAGGCATAACACATCGCCATGTGTTACAGAATACAGATTCCCTGCCTGAAAGCCTTCACAAACAGCAGAGGGCCTAAAAGGGATGAAAAGCACTTGACTGTCCGGACACTGAGAGCCTGAATTCCACTGCGCCTTTTTGGCCGTGTCTCTCAGAAGGCGCCGCCTGACACACTGAGAGCAATGCGCAGGGATCACACAAAGCCTCGTCAATTCAACCATCTCCCAGCAGCTAATTTATGATGCCCTCAAAGCAATTTTCACAGTCAGAAAAGTGCAATTGTATTTTCCAGCTCATTAAACCCAAGCACAACAAAGCTTTCATCCTCCCGCTGCCCCCTCCCATTCCAGCCCTCCATCCCACAGTCTGCATTTCAAAAGAAGCATCGTGAAAACACAAGCCTCTGTAAAGTGCAAAATAAACATTTTGCACACTCTCTCTCCCTTTTTTAAAACATTTTTGGTCAACGCCTAGAGAGAAATTTGTCAACACATAAGGCCAGGATAAGAGGGCTCCAGTTGAAAGCATTCATAAACTCAGATTGCCCAAGTTTCAGTGAGAATTTAAGGCTTGTTTATTCAGAGGGCCTCTTTACTCTCCTCCCTCTTCTTTGTTCTGCGTTTCATGGGAGGACTTGGAAATTGTAATCTCAGGACAATCAGGCTGACTTATTTGTTCAGCTCCTGTCTCACTTGTAATCGTAGGAAAACCTTTAAATCACGTGAGTACCTGTCAAGCAGCTCCGCTGTGCCTCAGTTGCCCAGCCTCACAAACCTTACAGCCAAAAATAAGCTCCTATGGGGCTAATAAAAAAATTAGTTGTCCAATTGAGCTTGCATAATGTAGTGCTGACAAAGCATGGTCCTGGAGTACTCCATTTTAGTGTATTACCTGCTTTAATATACCCACACTGAGTCAGGAAAAGATTTAGTTAATTAAATGATTAGTTGGTTCACGTGTTAGACCAGCCTCTAGGGCCAGGATCAGGAACCGCTGGCATATTGGATGTAACAACACCCAGACAGTTCTTTAAATCTAGGCTTTAAATTCAGTTACGAAAACAGTTTAATCCTCTGACATTCTTCTCTCTGCTTGTGCTTTATGCCAATTCAATCCTAAAACATGAAAGCTGAGTGATGAATGCTTTCATGTAACCACAGAGAATCTGCCGTTACAGTACTAAGCAGGGACAGTTTTAAGTAAAAGCAAATAAAATAATTGCTACAAATGTAAGGCATTAAAAGCATAGATGTAGTAATTAGGAATTATAACGCAATAAGGGAAATTATAGTTTAAGGATGCTAAATTAACTTCACAATAGGAGAGTCCTTTGAACATTTTTCACAAAAAAAAATGCATTCTAGTTTTAGTTTGTCAGCAAATTAGCCCGAGATTGCTCACTGAGATTGCACAGAAGAGTTGCTTTGATAAAACAGTCAGCTCGCCTGTAGTGAATTTGCCCTGAAAACATTTCTGCGCTCTGCAATTTGGCCCCAGTCAAACTTGGACTCATGTGAAGGGGAATACTGACGCTACGGCAGAAGCTTTTGTGAAAACTAACTCATTGTACGTCTGGCCACTGGAGAGAGGCTGGGAGGGGAGAGAGTATTTGAATGTGTGGTCAGAGTTTTTGGTCGCTCACTAAAACCACAAAGATGCCACAATTAGTTCTTGTCCCTACAGAGAAGGCCATGTGACCACTCTCATTGTATCTGGCCTTCACTCAAAAATTCTGGTTCAAGTCTGCAATCAGAGCCCAGAAAATGACCTCAATTGTTGGTGCTAACTCTGTGGTATACCTTTAGTGCCATCTGTAAAATATATTCTACATTTCTATGTTTAAACAGAAACGTTGGCATGTTAGAAAAACAGCACTGCTTGAAAATTAAGGTTCCATATACTTAATCATGTATGAATATAATGATGACCTTGTTTTTTTTTTTTTTACCATATAAACTGAAGCAGCATCTGATACAGATTGCCTAATAAAATGAAAAGAAGGGAAAAAGCTTTGTGGTAGGTTAAATTTCCCAGCAGGGCAGCTCAGTAGTTCATGGGTAGCTTACCCTTATAATTGTTCAAAAACAAGAGCATGGCAATTGAGCTAAAGCAGGCAATGTCTTTTTTTTTTGGAACGAAAGTCAAGGGAGTCTAGGATTGGGGCCATGTTGGGCCACGTTAGCCTAAAATGATTAGGTCAGGTCAAGCTCTTGTTAAGTCAAATAAAAGGTCAACATACTTTCTACTTATCCGTGTCACCCGAGGCCTCTACTTTAAGTGCCCCCTCAGGGCTCAGTAAAAAAAAATCCTAAGGAAACCTTATGCGCATAGATGTAAACCCAAAGCTGACTTGCTAAAGCAGTTTCCCTTTCGAGATAGTTAAGTATTTATGATGCCTGACCTCTGCCAGTTTCACTCTCAACAGTCCAGTGTGTTCTGGTTTAAAGAGAGTGGCGGAAAAGCTGGTTATTTAGTTATGAAGTGTAAAAATACAGATAATAAAATAAACCCAGTATTCAATTCAGTTCAACTGAGTTCAATATTTTAACTTATGCAATGACTACATTTCAATTCTACATCAATTCTACAATGAGTTAGAAAAACTTTGACGCATGTACCTGGTAAGGCGATAGAGGTGTGCAGTAATTACCTTTGTTATATTTTACTGTTTTGGAGGGGAGAAAAAAAGCTGTAAAACTGCTATAAAAACTTTTAGACTTAGGTTTAAATTTTAAGGGGTATAATGACTCTAACACTTAGCAGAATACAATCTTAAAGATTCTCTTTCAGGTCAGGTTGAATAACAAATAATAATAATGAACATGAATATAAAATAGGGAAAAAATATCTGTGAAAAAAGAATCTTAGTGGCGGGCTTATAAGACTACTACAGAGTTCAGAACACTTTCAATCCCAGAACAAAGCACACATGTAATCCTGTTCAGCCTGATTCACAAGATCTTTCATTCTGCCATAGGACATCACATGTTGCACAGCTATATTTTACTTGGTGCTGGCTTTACTAATTTGGCCTTCTGCATGAGTCAGCATCTATAGATAGGTAAAGAGAAGCTATTTTAAAAATCCCATTTCACATAAGGAAATTAAAAAAAAAATGCATAGATTCATGACAAAACAAACAAACATACATATTGATTCATTTAATGTAATAGCATGTATTTTAATTTCATTCATTGTTTACATCATGCCATGATATACATATAATAAGCATAGTTTCTTGAATGGAAAGGCTTCCTTTGAATGTTTTTCTGTTTCTTGATTTTTATCCACTCTATAAAAATGTGGAATTAGTGCACTAGATGAGCTGGCCCTCATCCTCTGTGAAAATGGCCATCCTACTTGAGGGTGACCTTGAGGGACAGATCTGCTTTCAAGCTCTGTAATGACTTCTGACATGGTTTACTTGCCTCCACGCTGTGACAGAAATGTTTGCCGGAGTCAGAGGAGGAAATATTTGAAACAAGGCACCACTAAAGGGAGCCTGAAGCAAAACAGTGAGATTACACTTCAAGAGCAAGTTTTTAAATAAAGGTGCTTGTGTGAAGAGGTACAGTATATGAATTAACACAACAACCCTATTACTGCCACACTTCAGTGTAACATTAAAATAAAAATCATATGAACCCTATGCAGTGTAACAGGAAATACATGACCACATAGAATTTAAATGAAGTCGGCACAGTTGTTTAATACAGAGACATTTTACAATGAACTCCAGATGAAAAAGTTCACCTTTGGCTTTCAGTACACAGGAGACTCAGAGCTGCTCAGAGTGACACAACATGATGCTCAGATGAAAATACACAGAATTAGACTTCAATCAATGAAATGAATTTATGTTGACAAGCCATTTTATTCATTTGGAACATGATTTTAAAAAAAATTAAAATAATAGAAGTTGAAGGCAAAATTTTAAGCTCTATGTCTGAACGAACTTGAAATGTTAGTTAGAACAGAACCATTAGAACACAATTAATAGATTGCTGTTTGAATGTTTTTGGTCCACATGCTAATTACATAGTGTGATGTATGAGTTGCACCTTTTCATGTAAGGATGACTTCTTATTTAAAATGAACCATGGCAGTTTGTATGAGTTGGCAGTTTAATGACAGTTCTTATTCCAGAAAATATATATATATAAAAAAATACAGTTAAAAAGAGGTTTGGTTGTAATAATTCTGACACCAGATATTTTTCATGATCTATCATAGTCTGTACCTGCACAAAAATAAAATCCCAATGATGAAACAGAGCAATGACAAGAAACTGCTGCAGGTGTTGGGAGTGGTTCTCTGTGCTCGGTATGTGATAGATGTGCATGTGAAAACTTGTGTGGGGTACTAATTGGCATTATCTAATTACAGCCATTCATGCCAAGAGGATAATCTCACCCTGCTGATGACTTTCAGTCGTTAACCGGTACAATACAAACTTGGATGAAATTAAAGCCATCAAAAGTAAATATTATAAATAGTTGTTAAGGACTGCAGGGTTCCAACATCTTTAATAGAGGCAAGTAAAAACATTTCTGCTTTTCTCTCTGTGGTTATATTATATATATATGCACCATTCAAAGGTCTGTCAGACTCAGTAACATGCTTAAAATGTTCATTTTTGCTCTTTCTTTTTTGAGAATCAGGGCGGGGGATGCATGAGAAATCTATATAACCCCCCTTGGACACAGACAAACATTCCATCCAAAATCAGATCTTTGCAAAACTTTGAACTCACACACAAAGATCTAACATAAACAGTACTGCACTGCACCAAAGCAACTGCTCCACTGGCAAAGCAGTAGTGAAATCATGAGGGATTCCCAAAGAAAAACACTTTGTGTTGATGTTTCAAGCAATTATACTAAGCCCAAGAAAAGCAACAGGAAAAATTAACTATTCAATAAAAGTGGCTGAGAGGGATGGGGTGGGGGAGGGGGGAGGTTTCCAGAATGACATTGAATTGAATTCCCAAGAGGTGAAATAATGCCCTTAGATGACTGCAAAGGAAATTACTTAATAGCTGTAAAGAAGCAAGGAGTAAGAGCGATATTGTTAGATACAACGCATAATGTCGATGTTTAACCACTGAGGTCTGACCTCTTGTAGCTCTCCATGAAGAACAGCAGAAGTAAGTGATTAGACTGCAAGGGTTCATTTACTGATTGCATTATTGTGCAGATGGGAATTTTCTGCGACAAATTACTATTAAATAATTTGGTCAATCATAATGAGTGTTGCTGATTTATAATGATAAACACATAACAGCACAGCAATTAGAGGCATCATTTCACTCATTAAAATACTCACAACACCTATTAGTTTCCTGATGCAAAAAAAAAAAACTGGGTCAGTGCAATATGATGCGCAAAATACTAATAAATAAGCACTGATGTGATTTAATTTTCTTTGAGGTACACTAAGGATATAAACCATGCACAATTCACAAACGAACAGAATGGAAATTCATGAAAAGGATATACTGAGAGGTGCAACAAAAAAAAGTCATATTTGGAAAGAACTCAGCACATAAGGTTATTGTTTACTGAGGAACAAATCTGAAAACTCATGATACTCGTGTTGGCATATTATATCCCTAAATATTTAGTAGAGCAGTAGGGCACAGAGGTAAACAATTAAAGCCCAAAATGCCCTTGCCAGAGACAAATTCACTAGGCCGTTTTAATAAGTAAGACTCCTGTCATTTTCTGTCATTTTGAGTTAAAGAGCAGCGCACTGTTTACAGTATTCTACTTTGTAATAAATCAGAAGACCACTTCCTTCAGGGAAGTAAACACTTCAATATGTGCACTGGTTTTTGAAGAACATTCACAAGTGCTCTCATTAGAGGAGGATCCATGGGCCGAGCCACTGCACTGACACACCAACTTCTTAAGAGGAAACTGAGGCACACTGAAAGCTCTCAGGCCATTTTAACATTGACATGCTTTTCGGTGCTTTATTAGGATAAATAAGCCTGATCTCGAAAATCGTTCAGTCATAAAACGGTGCCTATATTTTAACCTGAAGTTTTGTTTGTGTTTAAAGTTTGAATTGTGGGAAACAGACCAATATGCAGACATTACAGTCACTGTTAAGAAATAATAAAAAATGTGAAGACAAAGCCCCAATGCAAAATATGAACTGGTTTTGAAAAATAAATCAATAAACAGATCGTGGAGTGAGTTTATTAGTCTAAATCAAACGATCAAACGCACTGAATTCCTTTGAACTCCTTTGAATTCTTGAACGAACCGCAAACAGTGTTATATTTTTAAAATGTATAGAAGTTTCCTGGAGTAAATATTTTTTTTAAATGCAGTGTGTAGCTGTTGATTAAATTTTAACACACTTTTGCTTTTACCGGCAATCCGAACAAACCCATACAATTAAAAAAAATATATATGCGTGTATATATAGATTATGGATTAAATTTATAATATTTATTTAAATACGTTTAAAATACTGTCTGTCAAATAAAATATTTATGTATAATTAATGTAATTAAGTGCATTGTTAAATATTTAACTTTCCTCGAGTGAATGGTTTGTTTACAGTCAAGTGTCCAGAGAAAACAAAGCGGCCATGTGAAAGTGTGTTGTTGTTGTTGTTGTTGTTTTTCTCTGTCTATTCGTTGTAGAAAAATGAATCAAAAATTATGATCGATTGTGTGTTTTGATCGAACAGTCATCAGCTTGGAGTCTGGGCGTGGAGCTGTAATGTGTGTGCATGGGAACCGCTCATTCTGCACTTATTTCCCTGCCATTAAAGTGCTGCAGGAGAGAATTGGTTAAGTGGAGCTACCCGCTGCCTTACTCTCCCCGAGGTAGCTTCCTTTTTGATCTCGCCGAGACTGGCGCCTTCCAAAGCACGACTTGTCTGCCTTATGAAATGCTTTGACTTACGGTGAAGGCTTGCCAGTTGCGTTTCAATAGAGGCTTCTTTTTTTTTTTTTTTGCATTCTTAAAGGGCCAAGACAAGCTTTAAACTGCTGTAATGTGGCGTGACACAATCGTCATTCATTCATTCCCATCGTTTATCAATTGTCCCTGAAGATCAAGCTAAACATGGTCTAATTGATGCACTTTATTTTGTCCTACTCAAATTGTAATTTCTGTATAGCTCTTTTTTTCCTGTGGAGGGGGGGGATAACATTGTTTACAAATAAGCAATGTAACTATCGGTCATTTTATGTAGTCTAAGGCTGAAATTAGCTAAAAAAGAATGAAGTTTTATGATAGATTCCTCACAAAAGAAAAAAAAATGGAGGAAGAAAAGCCCAAGGAAGTGACTAGTTGTCTTGCTGCATGGTTTCAATAAGGGTTAAGTTAATGAGTGTGGAGTCTCTCTCTCTCTCTCTCTCTCTCTGGCCCCTCCGGTTAATTGCAACAAAAGTTCTCAAATAGCTCAAACACTGGAGCCCTGGAGCCATCAATAAACCACCGCGGCAAGACAAGTATGATTGACCACGCACATTGCTTTCAAAATCACTTTGACGTCCGTCCCGAAGAAAGTTTGCTGGCCAATCAGCAAGCAGAAAAGGGGAGTCATGTGGGCAAAATCAAGCGCCGATTGGAGGGCGGCAAAGAAGAAAGCGAACTTTGGGCAGTTTTATAGCTGGGAGAGCTTTGGGCGAAAGCCTACATGAGAGAAGGGACTGTCGCAGAGACGCGGCGAATGACAGAAAGGAAAACAAGCCAGGACGAGTTAAACTGAGAGGGCCTGGCATTTGGAAGTTGTATGGCCCCTTTACCCTCCACCATGAGCTCTATTCAAGCACCGCTTTCCCAAGAAGGTGAAGCACAGAAGCGCGCAAACCCGGACGCAGAAGAGTGTGAGAGCACCGAGAGAGCGGCGGCCAAAGGATGTAAAAACAAGGCGTTCAGTCTCCCCTTCAGCGTGGAGTCTCTAATATCGGACAGAGTAACTTCCAGGACTTCATATTCCGCACCCGACTCAGGGCTTATTTCCCCTTCTGAGGAGCGAGCACAGCTCTCCCCAATGGCTCTGTACACAGACAGGAAACTGCCTCTGGAGAGCGTCTCAAACTTAGCTGTGGGGAAGAGAGGCGAGTCGGAGGAGAGGAATGAGAAGGCACAGGGCGGATGGTTTCACACTGCACCGGCATACGCCTCTCCACCGAGTAAGTGAATTCAAAACAATGGGCTTGATAGCGTTTTTCATGATGGATGGATGGAATAGGTTTTCCCGTAGGGGAAAAATCTTTGACTGAATGCGCATGTTGTCACTAATGGGCCTAAATGATTAAAATAATAATAATTAAACAGTCTCTGTCCAAGCCTTTAGCTTTTAACTGCATGGTGTGTTTCTTATTCCAGGCTATCTATCATTCTCACGCTTGTTTTGTTTTTATTTGTTTGTTTATTTCCAGGACACTCGAGTCCGTCTCCTTGCGCGCTCCGAAAACACAAGAACAACAGAAAACCGCGGACTCCGTTCACCACCTCGCAGCTGCTCGCGCTCGAGAGGAAGTTCCGCCAGAAGCAGTACCTCTCCATCGCAGAAAGAGCGGAGTTTTCCAATTCACTCAATCTAACAGAGACACAAGTGAAGATCTGGTTCCAAAACAGGAGAGCGAAAGCAAAGAGACTTCAAGAAGCAGAGCTGGAGAAACTGAAACTGGCCTCGAAGCCTCTGTTACCGGCGTTCGCGTTCCCCTTCCCGCTGGGAGCGCACGTGCAGGCTTCCCCCGGTCTGTACGCAGCCTCAAGCTCTTTCCCGAGGCCTTCACTGCCTGTCCCGGGACTTTTCGGAGGACCTGTCACCTATGGGATGTATTATTTGTCTTAAATGTGTTCAGTGTAATTAACTGCAAGGCTGATGTTTTTGCCAGTCATAAACAGACAAGTAAAAATGTCCCACTTTGAACTTTAAACTCAAACAAACTGGCGCGAGCCTACACACACACACACACACACACACAAGTCTGACAGCAACAATTAAAAAACAATTATAATTTTTTTTTAATGCTATAGAAAAGCTTTCTGTGGTGCCCTCAAAATAAATAACCTGCAGATTACAGGCCAAACTATTTAGGTCCATTAAAAAAGGCATGTATTTAAAATGATCACCAACTTCATTTTAATTAAAGGTAAATATATATTTGGAGAAATCAGTATTTCAAATGAAGCCTGTTGAACAATATACATATAAAATCC